>JAOWAY010010143.1:0-12619 GCA_028565895.1 Goniobranchus geometricus
ACATACATACATACATACATACATACATACATACATATGTACATACATAATGCTTGTATGCATACAAAGGAATACTCAAATCAATTTGCTCTCTGCTCTCTTTTGTATTTCCAAGAGGACATATTCAAAACCTTCAATCGATTTAAATAAGAAATACATGTGTGTTTATATTCCATGACAGGCAGTTATATACCGGCACGTTTTTGAACATGTCCAAACAGAAATCGATTTTTTAGTGTGTTAATATATGTGTGTGTGTGTGTGTGTGTGTGTGTGTGTGTGTGTGTGTATGTTGGGGGACGGCGCCTGGAAAATCTATTTTTGACAAAAAATTAAAGTTTTAAGTATACATTGTAGTTCAAATTTAGCCATAGTACAAACTACCAATAAATATGTAGTATGTTTGATTTTGTAAAGTTTTGACACATGGTTAGTTTTCCCATGTGGAAATCTTCATGTCATTAATTGCAATTCTTTTTATAGATTTTATCCCTGATTTACTGCCGATTTACTGCCGATGCCAAACAGATGCCTTTTGCCCTAAAACCTTCATGATGTTCTTGTTTATCTTTGTCTAGTTCAAGGAAATCAACCGGGCCAACACCATTCTCACCGATGGCACAAAAAGAGGCATTTATGACCAATATGGTTCAATGGGAATATATGCTGCTGAGCAGTTTGGAGAAGAGAATGTCAACACATATCTTGTCCTGACCAGTGGCTGGTGTAAGGTAGGAAACATCTGTCTGTTGGAGTAGTCTCCCATTTAAATTGATGTCTGCTAAATAGATCTAACAGTTTACAGTAAAACTGAAATAATGGCTTACAAAGGACTTTTCAAAGTAAGCAGTAACATCAGGGTGTTGTCATAAGAAGGGCAGCTAAAAACAAATGAATTTCCTAATGTTTTTTCCCTTGACTGCAAAAAGAAAAGAGCATGACTCCATTGCGTCACATGCCTGTCTGGAGCATTTTCTCCTTACCATTGGGCCTCGTTCAGGCTTTGACCTATTCTTTTAAATGTAATATCTGCATTCATATGGTGAATGGCACGTCTACCCGTTTTAATTGTGTCTGGAAATCAAATTGATTGACAAGTCTTTGCTATTCCTGAATAGTTTAAATTGCTGTGATGGGTTAGGAAATCAATATATTAACTTTTGTCCTTGACAGAACAAATTGTGTCAGATTTACAGATGTTACTATTATAAAGTACTTAGCCATTATGAAAAATGAGTGTTGGAATAGCAAATGGTTGGTTCAAATAGATTTATTCCAGCCCCAAACATTATGTCAGATAAGACAGTATGTCAAATTAACGGTGTTCGGATTAACAATGTTAGACTGTACATAATAGGTGCCTACATCATTGTCATAGTCTTATCACAGAGATTGGAATGGACGATTGCATCACTAAGTAAAGTGGTCCTTTAGGAAAGGACGAGAAAAAAGACGGAAGAGAGGTTTGCAAGGCTAAGTGTTTATGCTAATGAATATGGACCAGCATTGACTTTGCCCTGAGTCGCCAAGTATCCTTTCCATAATGCAAAGACCAATGCACATTTTCAGCTCAGCCCTTTGAGTGTGCCTTTATAACAGAAAGAAGAGTTGTGGGATCTCTGATACCAGAAATATTTAATTGTTCTTAAATACAAGTAAAAAAAAAGGGCGGGGGGATGTTGCGAAAGCACTGTTATACCTGGATTGCCATTATAACCCTAGCCATTATAAATGGACTTGGCTGTATTATATATTCAAGATATCTAAAAAGTTGAGGACAGCTCTTGAATCTAGTCCTTTTGGGAAATGATGGTCAGATTAAGAGAGAGTCATTTTGTTCCAAAGAACTAGTTTCCTTTGTACTGAGATCATTCGAGCTGAATTTTTAATGTCAGAGGTGTCTTTTGTCAATTGCCAACATATATTTTTTTATGTCTATTTTCCTCAAATATCTTTTGTTTCCAACCAAACTATCCTTATCCATTATTTACTAAGATATTTCAATGGAATTGTGGGCAAAGAAAATGCCATTATAAATTATTTGTGTAACAAAGAATACGATGACAGCTTCAAATGATGTTGTCCAACTGTTTGAGTATACAACGGATGGGCAAAAAAAACAACCTTACCCAACTTCTTGTGCTTTGAAGCCTATACATTTTTTGTTATTTAAATAATAGCTTCGAAAGTTTGACACAGTCAATTACAAATAATTATGTGTAAGTTTGTAGAATTTCATTATGATCAACAGAAAACATTAAAAGTTATACTAGAATAAAGACAACCACCCCCAATGTACAAATGCAACAATTTTACACAGACCTCATTCAGAATTATTTTTGGAGAGTCAGTTTTGTCATGACTTCTTCGTGACTGTGCAGAACTCAGTACGCTTTATATCAGCAGAGGAGTCCCCTGCCTGATTGTTTAAATCTTTTCCAAAGCTTAGAATTGTTTTTATATCTGATTTTTTAATTCTTGTCTCATAAACACTGTGCTAAAGCAATCTTATCTAAACAAAATAAAAAATCAACAATACAAAAATTCCTACCTTTTGATACAGATTAGATCTAAAACTTAAATCTAGTCCTAGACTGTATGTGGTAAGTCTAGATCTATCATTCTAGAGTTAAATTAGATCTAAGTCTAAATATCAACCATATTATTATTCAGTATGATTTTTACTTTTAGGGAGGAAGAAATTATCAAACCTCTATTCGAAGGAAAGAAAGACCATGTAGAGCCTTTCACTACAAATCAACTTGAAACAAAAATTTCTGAAAGTTTGGAAGAAAGTACATGTATATTGGAAAAGACTTCAAAATCTAGATCTATTTCAGATTTGAAAACAGACTTCGGTCTGTTATAGCGCAAAGTGTGGGCTTAAATGATCAATTGAAACTATGTGATGATTTTGCAGTAGAAACTGTCTGGGGAGTGCTGCAGCTCAGAGGTAGAGTGTTGGCCAGTGGATAGAGAGACGGCGTGTTCAATTCTCGCTATGGACATGTTTTTCCTGAAGAAAATTCACTTCTGTTACCTCACTCAGCCTAGGTGGAAATGGGTACAGCTTTGGCTTTGGATAAATTCTCTCACAGGCCGTTACATGCTATAGAAACTGGGATAAGCTCAGGCCTTATGAGCCGACCAGGCTCAAAAGGCTCAAAAAGGACTACTCTATATCCATGAAATTGTCTAGGTTTGGTCCAATTTAATTGGTGAATGTTTAGTGAAAATTTATGATCTATTTTGTCAATTCTTAGATAATGAGCTTTAAAGTACAGGAAGTTTTTTGTTATACCTACCCAATACATATATATAAATATGTCTCGAAGCTAGGTGTCAAATGTGTATAAAAACCTTGTGATCACATAAATTCCATTGTAACTTGAGCAATTACTTCTAGGACAGTCGCTCTTTACAAATCTTATCTTTACAAATCTGGAGTTGTGTAATGCACATCAGATAGAACAATTGACAGTTTGAACAGTTTTGTTGATCAAGTCACCCATGTGTGTCCATGTTTGTTCTCATTGACCTTGACAAGAGAGAGAATCTTTGTGTTGACATGGTGAAAAAGGTGTACACCTGGATTTAGTTTCTATGTTGTTTTTTGTATTCTTTCAGGCTTTAGCTATTTTCTGTGGTATTATAACTGGATGTTACTGCTGCTGTTGCTGCTGTTTGTGTTGCAACTTCTGCTGTGGGAAATGTCGACCTGTAGCCCCAGAAGATGATGGAAGCTATGCCAATTTACATGTGAGTATGGGCCAGCCAATGTAAATCGTGGAATGGTAAGGTACTATATACTTCATACCACGTGAAGTGGCTTTTTGTTAATGTCTGAGTTTGGGATGGGGGGTGGTGAAGCTCACTTTTTTTTTTATTTCTGTCACCCAAGAATGAGAAGCCCTAGTGAACAGATTTGGCTTTTTGAAACTTCCACAATATGCTCTTCTCAGACTGTATTTAAGCTATTCAAACAAGAGTCATTTCTCAAACCACATATGAACTTCTATTGATTCCAAGATAAGGAAGAATATCAAGATTTAAGACTATTCAACTATTTTGTGCATGCAGACACTTGCTTAGTTTTGGCAAGAGCAGTAAAACAATGCAATCTTAATCTTAATCTTTGAGTGCCCCCTCTCCCCCTTTCCTTCTTTCAGTCAATAAGAAAAGCCTTCCAATAGCAATGTCATAAAATAGCCAGTTTTGAAATGAGATGCGACAGGAACATCTTAAGAATACCATGGGTTCTGAAAAGAACAAATGCATCCATTTGGGAAGAACTTGGGAACAGAAAGAGAGCGGCCAGTAAAGACTGTAGAAAAGAGAAAACTAGCTTATTTCGGTCACATCAAATGGCATGAAAATCTTGAACGAACCATCTTCGAGGGAAGCGTGCCAAATAATAGATGCAGAGTAAGACCAAGACGACATTGCAGCGATGACACCTAGGAAATAGCGCTGTTGTCTTTTCTGCAAGTTTACCTTCACTGTAAAAAAGAGTCCCAGAAAAAGGAAAATACTTTTTTTTCTTTTTGAAGCAGTGCTTAAACAGTAGTACTTTATGAGAATCAATTGGTTTGCACCATATTATGCAATTAGCACCCAAGATCTATACAGAAAGACTCTGACATAATGGCATACAAAGGATGTTTCGAAATGTGCCGTTACATAAGTGTTTTTATAAGAGCAGCAGCTTAAAGTGACCATTTAAACACATATGAATTTTCTTAGCTTCTTCCTCTGAACTGCAAAACCAATTAGTGCTACTCACTTACCCAAGAGAGGCAACACAACATTGAGATTGTGTGTGGGAAAAGTAAATGAAAGACTGTTCTCAGGCAAGTTAGAACCAGTGGCTTCAGGCTATACCCATCAGAAAATACTATCCTTCCTTCTCAAAACGCAAGGGTTTTTTGTTTTTTTTTTGCTTTGTTTTATTTTTGTTTTAATGGTATCACATGATTTTGTGCGACTAAAAGTGGTGGTGCAGGAGGAAGCAGAGCAGCCAATGGCATGCGTCAACCACATAGGCGATGCTTACATCCATCTTGTGGGTTCATAGCAGGGAGTGGGATAGAGGATTGCATCACAAAAGTGGAGCTCACTTGGGGAAGGCAAGGGGTGAGAAAAATCTGGGAAGAGAGGTGTGCAAAGCTTAGCATGTGTATTGCAATTGACTTTATTTCAACATCTACCCCTGCCGAGAGTGAGTCGCTAAGTATCCTTTCAGTATCACAAAGACCAATTTCTATTTACTGTGTAGCTCTATGAGGTTTCCATTATTTATAACAAATAGAAGGTTTAAAGGATCTGTTATAGCCAAAATATCTAATTAAACCCAAAAGGATTTTTTTCAAAGGAGTAATGTAAATGAAAGTGCTCATGTACCAAGATTTCCGTTATTACCGTAGCCGTTATAAATGGACTTGACTGTAGTATGTAGCACATTGTTGTAGTATGTAGCACATTGTGAGATCATTTAGCACTGTAGGATATGTAGCTCTAAGTGACATCTCTTGGCATTGTAGATCTATACTATGTAGCTCATCATGACATCCTTTAGTATTGTAGATTTATACTACATAGTTCATGGTGACATACTTAGTACTGTAAATCTATGCTTTGTAGCACATAGTGACGTCATGTAGCACTGCAGATCTATACTATGTAGCTCATGGTGACATCATTTCTCGTAGTGACATCAATTAGCACTGTAGATCGATACTATGTAGCACACCATGACATCAGGTAGCACAACACTGTGCCGGTTATTGATACCAATGACCATTACCATCATTCTTGTCTACATCAGCTGAGGCTTACTACATATGGGTCAAAACAAATCCAGATCAAGTCTGACATGTAGACTCGTCAGTTAACAGACAAATAAGGGCCAAGTGACAATGTCACAGTGAACAGAATAAAAAATGAGTGGAAAGGATGGTTGGTAGCTGGTAAGTGTCAATCGAAATTAGGAAAAAAACCAAACTTAATCAAAGGATCATGAATGGAATGTGCACCACAATCTTCACACAAACACATAATGAAGACAACAGATATAGTACCTCGACAAGTGTTTAGTGTTTTAGTTTATGGTATATTTCAGGCTTACCTTTACTTCATTTGTTCTCAGTCCTCTCTATTCATCTAGGGATATGGACAAAAATTAAAGCATCAAGCTGCTAAATGAGTGTTGTCATTTCTGTAAACGACAGTGTCCCTCTATTGTTTTTATTCATCCCATCTGATATTACTGTGTTGAGGGATGTAAATCTTTCAGGTTTTGTCTGAATTCAGGTTATTTCAGTTCAGAGGAAACCCCATCCTAATCAGATCTATTTTTTAAACAATAATAATAAAATACAAATAGATTATATCATAAAAGGTCTATAAATCGTATTATTCTCAGTAATGGTAATTATGTGCACATAGTCAAATAGCCAAGAATGGCATACAACTCTCTCTATGCATGGAAACATGCTGCTTTCTCCTTTACTCGGGAGTCCCGTTTTCACAACAAAACGCCTGCCCTTGGACTACTAGGCTATTTACAGAGCATGATTTCAGGCAGGCTTCAGGCAGGCATTGCCTGAGCCATTCAATTTTACCTTGCAATTTCAGGCTGGTTTTAGGCAAAGATTGCCTGAACCAACCATTCCAATAGCCACGCACGGCTATTGAAACCCTGCCTTCAGATTTTGTTTTAATTTACTTCTCTCTAACTCTTGACTATTTTTCGTAACCTTGAAATGAATTTCGTGTGATCTTGTGAAAGATCTAATCTAGGTCTAGATCTAGAATCTACATATCTAATGATCGAGGTTTAGAGTCTAGATCTAGATTTCTCAATCTAGAGTTAGAGATCTCAGGAAACTGTCGATAGTCTAAGATTTAGATTCTAGATATCTAGATTTAGATTTGATTTCTAGACCTAATCTCTAGTAGAGGCCAGAGATCTAAGAGTAAGAGAAGAAATAATTATTGACGGTATAGAATCTGGATCTAGATCTCTAGAATTTAGATCTGGAGTTAGTTTGTAGATTCGATTCATAGTAGAATAGAGATTTAAGGAAAAATCATAGTCTAGATCTAGATATTACACATCTCTTTATTGGATTTCCATCATTTTGATAGAGACTTAACTCAACAACCAGACAAGAAAATGAAAGCTAGTGATGATCTTAGATCGTTCTTTGAAAGTAAAAGTGATTAAAGTAAGTAAAACATATATAAGTATATATATAAGTGTTTAAATCACAAACATGGAAATATATGATACAATTTCTAAGGAAAACAGTGACTCGCGTTAGTTTCAGGCATTTTTTTCATTGGCCGTTTACATCCCTGTTTATCGTATATTTGCTCTGATATTGTCAACTTTCCTCAAAATCCTCCATGACCCATTTACATCCCTGGTTAACGGGAGCGGCTCTTGGAGATTGATATTGAATCGTTTTTCAGCCAACCAGAAGAGATCCTTTTCCTCCAAACATCAATTTTTGGCTTGTTTTCGATTCTTGTTGAAGCTTCAGGAGGAGATAGGCCCTGCTGATCTGGGTCTAGTTGAGTTCGAATCTTGATTTTAAGGTGTATGGAAGTGATAACGAGCGAAATATCCTTTACGTGATGCCTACTTAGGGCAGCGCTCAAATACAGTATAAAGTGCATTTTCATTTGAATTCTTGCAATGGATAAATCCTGATCTAGATTTTTCCTGGATTAAACCTGGGTATATTGTAGGTCCTCATATTGACAAGACAGAGACTAAACATATTGTCACTGACTTACATCCGCATCTATAGACTATCAAGATCCACTGAAGTGGCAGATTTTGTGTGTGTGTGTGCGTGGTTTTCATTAGCAATTATGCCAATTGAACTCTATCTGGTTTCTTTACCAGAAAACAGCCATTATATAGAATTATCTGTGACAGATGGATATTTACACCTGTGGCCGTGGTGTTTTGAGGTGTGATTTGTAATAAATTCCTTAATTTTTATGCTGTTTCAAATCATTCTCGTTTTGCTTTTCTGCAAAAGTTTGTGGTTTTGTCTTTTTTCGAAGCATTGTTTTGAAATTCCCAAAAAGGTAAAATAAACAACGGCTTGGAATGACTCTAGAATGCATTATTCAATGCCTAGTTATTAAAGTCATTTGTGTTGCCATTTTTTAGACATACTCATAAACCCGTCGTTACATGACCTTAATATTTTTGTTCCTGACATTTTCTATGCTGCTATTATGGAAGCCATCCTGGTAATATTGTAATCATTGAATTCACAAGTGATTCTTCATCTTTTTTAAGGGTGTCTTTTTTAATGAAGTCAATGATAATTTCCTTAGTTTTAGTTATGTTCAGCAGCAGATGATTTGCTTTTAAATCAAAATGTTTACATTTTATTTATGTAATTACATTCTGATTCAGAGTCAGATTATCTGATGATGAAGCTGAATGCAATTACATAAATTAATGTAAACATTCTGACTCTGAAGCTGAATGTAAAGACATAAAATTAAATATTTTAATTGAAAGGCAAACCACCTGCGGCTAAATGTAAAGAAAAATAAGGATATAGTCATTGATTTAAAAAAAAGAGACCCTTAAAAATTGAAAAGTAACTATTGAGACTCGGCTCATTTTCTCCCAACAAGTCGCTGCAATGAATGGTTGTCATTTGGGGAGTTGGGTCCTGGAGGGCGTGTGGTTGCCGCAGGCCAAATGGTAAGGCGTTGGTCTTGGGACCTGGAGGTCCTGGGTTCATCTCATGCCTGAAACAACTTGTGTTTTGTTTTTTGTTTTTTTTTTGTTTAAGCATGAAAATTTATCCTGACTCATTTGACTCAGGTGTTAAATGAGTATCTAGCAATTGGCTGGTATTCTGGTACTAAATATGTGTCATTTTGGCCTGTCAGGGGATAAAGTATTGTAAAGTGCTTGGAGCTTGTTTGTAAAACAGTAAAAAGCGCTCCATAAATGCCATCTCTATCTCTATGTATCTATCTAGTAAGGCAGTAAAAAGCGCTCTATAAATGCCATCTCTATCTCTATGTGTCTATCTAGTAAGGCAGTAAAAAGCGCTCCATAAATGCCATCTCTATCTCTATGTATCTATCTAGTAAGGTTCCTCCCCCTTTTCTTATGCCTGCGCATTCATTCACGCATTTAATGTTTTGTTTTATTTGCTCTAAACAGCAGAAGAGTGACATGTCATCTCCCAAAGCCGATGCTAGCAACGATTCTGCCAAGTCTGAACCATCTTCTACCACCGTTGACAGCAAGGAAGAGTAAACAATGCAGTGTCAGCTTAAACTCACCTACTGAATGTTTAATTTTGTGTGTGTGTGTCATTGTAGAGACAAGCCAAGAACTCGAAGGATTACAACTACTTCTGATCTGAGCAGTTTGTTATCACCTAGAAATCAGGGCTGGCTCTCTTCTTTCTGGCCACCTAGTGTTTTACACTTTTAAGACCAGGCTTTTTGTTCTAACGCTTTTAGCTGTAAGACCGAGTCTACTTCAAGAATGTTTTGTAAAATCTCCTTTGTTTTGGCCAACGAGCAAAAGGACAGCATTGAAAATCCAAATGAAGTTTATGGTCAAAACTGCAGCTTTTATTCTTTGTGTGAAATGTTTATCCTCCCCCCTAAGCAAAGTTCAGTGAGAATCCAAGATACAAGAACATAGAACACTCCTAGGGATATCCTTTTATGTAATGACACTACTTTGACAAAGTTGACACAGACTAAAGACTAGCTTAATAACGAGTTGTGGCAAATTTTAACTATGCAATTTTTAAAACTGTTAGACTCTTTTTCACCCAAGAACTTTTCATGTTTGGTCTATCATTTTTACAGTTTTGATGTTATGTCCAAAATTATTGAATTTGCCATTTTGCAGTAATCAAAACCAATTTGTGAATTTTGAAACCCGTTTTTCTTTAGAAAAAAGAAAAAAAAAATTGCATGTGCTTATTAAAGGTTATTGATAGGTTCATCTCCTCTTTGTTTTGATTTTTCCTTGGGCTTGGGTTACTGCTGATCCTGGAGTGAATGAGATTTGTGAATTGTTCTGCTATTTTCATCTAGTGCTCAGTCAGATATTATTGAGGCATCTTTCCATTTTTGTGTTTTTCAAGTACCTTATATTTTGTGCTTTCAAACCACGTAAGGGCACGTATACCTTTTTTTAAAGAATGACATGCCAGGACTAGAAGTTTGCACATAAGCTGAGAATTGCTTTAGTGAGTTTCACAATTGATCCTGACTGCATTTCTCATGAAAGCTGGTGAGTGAAAATTTTCATCCCCGTTTCATGAAGACTAGTGTGGTGTGCGATATTTCAGGCAAGCATCCAATTTTGTTAGCCATTTCTAAGGCAAATATCTCATTTACAATGAGAGATGGGGAAGAGTTCTTTGACCTAGAGCCCTTCTAAAGACCTTCTCTTCCGACAGAGGGAGGAGAGAGGGCATAAGGTATGGATGACTGAGAATTCCAGCAAGAAAAGGCCTTAAGGCATGCAGACACACACACACACACACACAGGTTGTCTGGCTTCTATCTAGTGCATAGAAATGAGGCCTCGATGGCTAGGTTAGGTACAGTTTATTATTAGTGGACGAAGGGAGAATGTTTTTGTAGATCTAACTTGACTCTGAGTATGTCCATGAACTCAACAATTACAAAATATCTAGATCTAAATATGGTTTTTGGTAAACTGATTACAAATATCATACTTAGAAAATGAAATTCCGTAATTCTTTTTTACTTCAAGAGGTCTTGCCACTGACAGGACTAAAAACTGTTTGTCACTCCGAAATGCCAATCATGAGGGTAGACCTCTGGGGCGGCCTCATGGTATTTACCCCTACACGATTGGTTTCTCGTATGGTCACGACATGAACATGAGCTGAGGAGTGAACGTGCAGGGGGGCCCGTAAGGAGGGGGCTTGGAATCTCATATCAGGGAAATGTAGTACCATACTGGAAGAAGCAGTAATAGAAAGAAAGATCATTGCAAAGAATAATCTGACAATGACAACATTAGTTTTTAGGTCATACATAAATCTACATAAGAAACATTTTAGTCCTGACTGGAAAAATTGAGGTGACAAGAAGTAATGAAGTAGGGTCAGGCCAAGAGTGACGTATTTCATGTAAAGCTTAATTGAATCACTGGATGACAAACTAAAAACACAAAAATGGTAATAGTGTATCAACTTCCAGAGACTGTCTGAACGGAAAAGTGAATAGCGTGTGTTCGATTGAAATAAATCAACCGGTCTACAATAATGCCATAGTTATACAACTTATCTACAACATAAATATATTATGTGGTGGACATTTTATTTAGGCTTTGTCCCCACTTTGGTCAATTCATCGGGACAGGAACTCTACGTCGCTTTATTATTAATTATGTTGATGAGCTCTAAAGGCCCTTCAGTCAGTTGTCTCAAGAGGAAAAAAATTGAAAAGATGTGGTTCCCACCAGCCATCTGAGTTGAAGGCGAAAACATAGAGAAACCCGATTTCAGCAACTTACAGCAGAAAACCCCATAGGTACGGATAAGTTCAAGTATTCCTCCAAGCCAACCATCCGCCCATAGAAAATCCTTACTGCTTATGCTGATCGGTACGAGGCATTCATCCCTGTTTTATAGGATTGTTTGGTTAATACCTATGGGGATGGAACCGACCGTCTCGCCCACGTCCTTCGTAACGTCATAGGCTTGACCAGGGAAATGTTTAACTGACCATAGGGAAGTGGCCATTGATTGAAGAGGAAGACTAATATCATTTTTGAACTCAGCATGACTGCATAGTCTTGTTATGCCAAGATTCGAGCAGATTTCCTTATTTCTTATTATTTGATAAAACAAAAACAATGTTTCCATTTAAAAGTAAAACCTGTCTCAGATCTATTTCTTTTTCATTTTGAAAAAATATTTCTTCGCTGCATATGCAATAATTGTCATATTATGCATCTATGTAGTCATAGTGATCGTATCATAATTTTTTAAAGTCGCCACTCTATCTTCTCCAAGCTATAGATCTAAATCTTCTCGAAAGGTTCTTTACCCGTGCTAATGTATTGAAAAAATATATCAGGATGATGATCTTTCAATTTCAAGCGCAGAAACTTGGTGATAATCCCCGAAGCCTCTCTCTATTAGTTTCATGGGTTACAATTTTTTATATTTTTTTAACCTGGTAAATGGGCTATAAAGTTAAGAGTTACAAAAAAAGAAACAACCCTCGTCAGAGGGAGAAGCCATTCTCGAAAAAAAGGGGGTTAGGTGGGGGGAGCAAGACGGACAACACGTGTTTCGCTCCGTGAACCAGTCCGATCGAACCTATCATCAGTGTCCTTTGTGTGCTTTCAAGCAAGTTACTTATCGTAAAGAACTTATTTAGGTATATCTAATTCTAATCTATTTCCGGTTTTCTATGTGTTTTCGCCTTGACGCTGACTCAACAAAACAAAAAGAGGAACTTTCAGATTTCGTGGTTGTGAAAGTTTGAATAGTTAACACAGTTTTCGTTGCCTGCCTTTTGTTTTTTTTTTTTCTTTTCAAACCTCACAAATATAGAGTCTGCCGAACCAGAA
>JAOWAY010010254.1:0-12618 GCA_028565895.1 Goniobranchus geometricus
CTGAGCCCTCTTAGCCCTCCATTACCCAGCGCCCCATGGATACCATTACATTATGTTTATTGTTTAAATATAAGATAGTAATGAAATTTTCTTGAATACAAAATAAAAAGTATAATAAGAAGCAGTGAATTGTTATGTAACCATGTTGCTTAATCTAATACAGTGATCTCTGCCTTAAATCCACATCTGCTGATTATACACATTTTACAGGATATAGAATTTTTTTGCTTTAAAAATTACCTCTGTAATGTCCACATTACTTCGTCTAACATGCACATTTTTGGAGCATAAAGCTGATTTCAGACATGCTAAAAAAAAAGGTATGCTTGATGATAATCTTGTCGTCTGTAATATAAGAAAACAATTGTCACCGTCTCACCCTAAAACCATTCATACAGACAACAGGTAAGTGATGACACCTGTTGAGAATCCCATGCTAACTGATAAGCTCATTTCAGACATGCTGAGTAAGGGGAATGCATAATGCAAACCATCTGGTCATTGATTAATAAACTTTACAAGCTCTGGCCAAAACAAAAGGTGGTGCAACCTCGTCGTTTAAACAAAAGAAAACATTCATCACTTACACGTCAAACCATTCAAATGAGAATGTACAGACAACAGGTAAGAGATGACCACCGTCCAGCCCTGCCTACCCTTTGAATGTTGAATGGAGTAATGTTGCTTGCTCATTTCTTTGTGCATTGGCCATAACCAAATTTATTGACCCTTACAATGATTGACTGGTAGTGGAACAGCACTTAATCTGCTCACATCTGACAATGACATTGGCCCTGTCTTTTTTTAAAATTACAATTGTGCCCTCTGTGATTGAGTTAAATAAAATGTCTAGATTAATAGGTATTGTCTGATTGGCACTTTTATTTGTGTGCGAAGTGATTCATTGCACATCAACTGCCCTTTGCTCCCTTGCCCTCCGCCTTAAATCCACATCCAGCTAACATCGACATTTCTCAGTCTCCCAAGAATGTGGATATTATGGGGATACTGCTGTACCAGGATAATATTCATGTCATGGCAAGTGCTAGGGGAAGCTTTTGCCACTGAAAAAGCCAATATGTCTGATCCACATGTAAACAGGGCCAGAAAGACCATACCAGTATGTAAAAGAAGCCTCGTCCAAGACCATAAATCCGACCCAGTATTTGCAAGCATTTAAATTCCATCAAGACTTCTTAATGCCTTGGATGTCATCTAGACAAAGAGACTACTTAATGGCATGAAAAGAAAACTTAACAGCTCACTAGAGGCAGAGTCAATTACATAACAGCACAATCATTCAATAAATGCTTAACTCATTTTTTGACATTTTTTGGTTACCAGTACACAATTCTAAAATACAGTGGAAACCTCCACAGCCAAAGTCTGATCCGATTATTCCAATTTCTCATAGATCAAAGTATTCATGATTGGAGGTGGGTTTTTTTCTTCTTTGGCTGTGTAAAGTTTGAACTCTTTTTTCAAAGTCATAAAAAATTGATTCTCATAATTTGAAGTAGACATCGCCACAAATGGTAATTAAAGAGATTTTTTTCATCCAGCCACCCCTGAAACAATGCTAACCATTCGCTCAACAAGGCAAAATAGGGGAGGAGGTTTAAACTACGGTAACGAGAAAGAGGTGAAAAGTGTGGCCGATGTAGCCCTAGACCTGACTGCGTCATGTGCCATGCACTTACATGAGAGTGATTGAGGAAACTATCAAAATCATACCAAATCTAGATCTACAGCCAGCCAAACTTTCACACAAAGTCAGCTGCAAGCGCAGGAAAGGGGATAGGAGGGAGCAAGGGTGGGACAAGAAGTGCTGGATGTGACGGGACTGAGAGACAGAAATTGAGACTGTGTTTTGTCTAGGGCTCTTGGTCTCAATACATAGAGTAGGCAAGCTTTCTGGGAATCGTTCGTAGTCTATAATGGAACTGGGAGTGGAGTGGGAGTGGGGAACCTTTCTACAACGCTAGTGCTAGCACTGCATGCAACATGCTGTCTATATCTAACATTAGCACTGTCTGACACACACACAGACTAGTCAGTCTTACTGCGTACCATCAAATGTTTGGACTACTTCCACTTCTGGATACTTCTAAATATGCCCTTTGTTTTCATTCGAAATCTCATAATTCCAAGTTTTGGTCCATTCCCGGGTGATTTGAATTGTGAGGTTTCCACTGTACTAGACATTGATTCCTTCAATTTGGAATGACTTCTAATGGATTTGGTTATTAAATAAAGGACATATAAGACATAATCGGGAATACTTTTAACAAAGACACTTAATAAAAAATAAAACTCTGTTTTTCTTGCATAACTCAAAACAGGTAAGAATGAGTAATGCATTTATCGCAGAAGAGTCATGACAACCTGAATAATGAGGAAATAATTCTTTGATATAATCAGGTCGTAACACATGCACCTTGCAAAGGCCTTAAATTCTAACGACTATTTTCACAACTCTCTTACTACCTCTCCTCCTTCCACCCTCCACCTTTCCTCTTTCCCTTAGAGCATACAGGGTTAGTTGATGACAAAATATGCAGACAAGACAAGGAAGCGTTGTAGGCTAGGAGCACGTAATATACAGGATGGCTTGCCAAAAAAGTCGCCGGTGTGTTGAGCGCTCAACGTTGAAAGCCACCTTGTGTGTAGTTTGGATTGGCCGAACTGTCCAGATTTGTCCGATTGTCCTTTTGGAGGCATAAATAGTTTCAATAGCTTTCATGGTACAAAAGCAAGTAGAAAAGGATACCAACGGTAAGGAGTTGTGGGTTTGTTTGTTTTTTCATAAACATTATGAAGGCTCGATGTTTCTCTCTCTGTCTCCTCTCTGCTATTTTCATTCTACTTTTGAGAGTTAATTTGGCTTGAGACAGAGTATAGTGATGACTGAATTGTAGATCTAGATCTAGATTTAGTTTCTAGATATCTAGATCTAGATTAGATCTATCAGTGGAAATAAAAATGAAAAAAAAAGGATACCAACGGTAAGGAGTTGTGGGTTTGTTTGTTTTTTCATAAACATTATGAAGGCTCACTGTTTCTCTCTCTGTCTCTGTCGGTCTGTCTCCTCTCTGTCTGTCTTTCTCTCTCTTATTATTTTATCTAGGCCTATGTAATTGCTGAAGCTCCACATATACAGAAAATCTCTTTAGGCTTGATTCAGTCGCAATCTAATTATGAGTTAAGCCTAAGCCACCTCTTGGTAGTTTGGATCTAGATTTATATATATAAAATGTGTATAGGTCTAGAGATATTAGCTTGAGGGAAAAAATGAAAAACAAACTAAAAAAAAAAACACCCACTTCCAAAGCAACAGCAATAACAACAACAGAACAAAACAAAATCAACTACAGCAAATTCAGGGGTTATCGCTCACGTAACCCTTTGTTGATCGCTGCTGGCTCTCACTTCTCGTTGTAGTCACAGTTTTTAGTAGTTCTAAAAGGGAACTTTTATGCTCTTTTGAATTTTATTACTTAGTGTAATAAATTTTGACTATTTTCACGGATATTCCATATTTCTTTGAGACACTGCTGGATTACCTTTGCACTCATCTGGACTTGCTGATTGCTCTCCAAGGAATCCCTTTGTGTTATTTCACTGCATATGTTCCAACGCAGGATTTCAGTATTACTTTAAAGTCTACTCTATGAAGCATTAGATTTTTGTTTTTTGTTTGATGACAAAATATGCAGACAAGACAAGGAAGCATTATAGGCTACGAGTGCATAATATACAGGACAGCTCGCCAAAGTTGCCGGTGTGTTGAGGGCCCAACGTTGAAAGCCACCTAGTGTGTAGCTAGCTGTCTTATTTATTACACACTCCTAGGTTACAGGGCATATCGAGAAGACATTGGGGAAATAATGTTATGGAAATGGCAAGACAGTGATTACTAAGTTTTTTCTTTAAGCAAAACCAGGCATTGAAATTTTTCTTATCTTACAAATGAACTTTTGGAACATCAAAGTTATAATGAACTGCCACTCAGGCATTCCCATTCATAGGTTGCTTTCCTTCAATTATCGCATGCCAAACAATGGCATGTAAAGTATTCCAGGTATGTGCTGATACAAACTTACCACCACTCACACAATACAAATAACCGGTCTCCTTGAAAATAAACTTTTTTAGGCATTTCTTGTACTAGGATTTCTATAGATTAGAAACACTTCTTGATATCCATGACTTAACGAGCTGGTGAGCAATGGCTTCTCCAGGTGGAACAAAGAGTCCATCTGGATGCTGTCTGGCTAACATCTGAGCAACTTCCGCTCGCTGAAACCACCTGGCATCCTCAAGCTCTTCTTTGTCAATCTGCAGAAACAAGCATTTATCTCTTAATCAAATTATTTCACAAATGATTCCTCTCGTTTCATTACATATTCACAATTTTCAAATCACTGATCCCTCATAACTACATCGAAATGTTTCAGGACAACTACAACAAAATAAAAAACAAAAACTGACTTTTGAATTAGAATCCTTATTGTCGTGTAAGACAACTTGTGCTGATGTTTGAATTTTTTGTTTTGTTTTATGATATTTGATAAAATGTCACGCATTGCTCACCCATTTGGCTAAAAGTACTACATGTAGTTTATACAAAAGTGAGAACTTGAAATGTGCTTGTTTGATAATATACATGGCAATAAGTCTCTGTAGATTAATGATTACTAAACTTATTCATCACATTTCAATTTTCATAACAACATATTATTTCTCAGAATACTTTCTGTTTATTTACTAATATGAATACTACGGTACATTACAATTTGATAATAGTTCTTTTAAAATGGTATCATACCATTTTTTTGTAATATAGCTTGTTGATTTATATTTTTCATACATCAGTGACAATCAAATATACTTTTTTTGGTCATATATTTATTTTCCTGTGTGAACTAAATTAAAAACAGATCTTCAAAGAAAAGTACTGCCAGCTTACACAGATCGCATCTGTTCGTGCATGAGCGATACAGCCAAGCATCAATGTGGCAGGGAATGGCCAAGGTTGACTTGAATGGTAGTCGACTCTTCCAATCTTTACACCACTCTCTTCCTCTACCTCTCTACGGCATGTATCTTCTATGCACTCCCCTGTCATGAGAAAAGCAGTGTTTTCTTGACTCTGGCATAAAGTGATTTGTATTACTTAAACACTGAGAGATGTTTTCTACATTCTGAGTAAATAATTTTACTGGTTTTTCTTCTCTGCACACAAAATATTTTCTATACCATGAGGAAGTGATTTTTTTTTAACCCCGAAAAAGAAAAATAATCTGAGAGCAAGTAAAATTAAGTCTGGCTTGACAAATAAATATATATCGTTGCAACTTATCAGAAGATAAACCACACGTAATGCCCATTATTCATAATACTCATATGACAGAGTTTATCAGTTTCATCTAAGAAAATGACATTCTTGGACTCATTTAGCTACTCCCGATATTCATAAGCTTTTTTCTGTGATTTTGGAATCAAATTGCAACCAATTAATATCTGCATGAGTTATTTATTCCCATGGTTCAGTATATAAGTAAAATGGCAGCTGGGTGATTAAAGGCAACCAGAAGTAAACATTACGACATTATGATAACATTTTTCATTACAACATAAAATACACACTTTTCAGACAAAATTCACATCTGTATTACTTACATAATTGACACATAGATACAAACAAAGCAACATACTTAGAAATTCAATGTAAAAAAGCTACAGTACTGAAAGCATCAGTTTCAGAAATTACATCATATTACATTGCAACTCTGCACACTGATCAGATTAGAATTTCATGCTTGATTTCTTAACTCACTGACTGCCAAAACCGACACATGTGGGTAGTCGTTCCAACTGAAAACTCCAAGCCCGCACCCCTATCAGTTTCCATTTTCCCTCTATTCTCTCTATATTTACCGACTCGTTGTCGGGTCTGGCAGTCGCGGTGCCATTGCGTGTACTTTCCTAGCCGAGTATAAACCCAGAGTAGTGTCCCTTCTGTTATAATTTTTTTGTGTGATTTTTTTCTGAAGAGAATCACAGGGCCATTTTCAAACTGGAAATCGACTTTGGCATCTTGGAATCTGTTCGAGTCATTTGTTGGCGAGGATCATCCATTTAGAGCTGACGGATCGGATATAGATCTAGATGATAGTGACGAAGGCCTTTTCGGCCAAATAGAGGTAGTAAGCTTGCTTATAGATCTACATTGAGCTTTCCCAAAAGGGATAGATCTAGTGATGAAGAATCTCTTTTTGATTCATCCTTCAACCCTGATGCCCCTACTAAACTACATCTAAAAGAACTATAAAACATGATGCTAGATCCACACCTAGATCTTGATCTAGTAGCAAGAGAGACAGAACATCTAGCTCTAACTCTAAGGCTGTTGTCCTCAATTTACCACAGCTGGTCCCTCACCCCAACCCAGGGCTGCAGCTGAACACCTCTGTGTCTTGAAAACGATTTTTTCAAAAATTTCCACACAAAGCAAAACTACCTGCTGTAAATTACTTCTAGATACATTTTTGACATTTTAGTGTTATATTGTGTGTTTCTGAATGTTATATATATGTCTAATTATCACTCCCACATAGGGTAAAAACATGACAACAATAAATGGAAACTTATAAAGAAATAATTCTGAAAATCTGAAGGGTATAGCTTGTATAGTTTTATTTAATGAATTTATTTGGAACCCTTTAAAAAGGCCGGCAGTCACGTGCAAATATGCCTCTTTGTGGGCCTGGCAGCCAATGAGTTAATGGAAACTTCAATTGTTGGTGATGTTAGACCTTAACACCATAGTTGTGCAAAGACTTTCTTTTTCAATGCATTAATAACTACATGTATGAATGTCTTTGTTCTCACTTGGAAAAAGCTTATGACACCTAAGTTATAAATAGAAAGAATATACAAAGGTTTTTATATGAAATGTGTGCGAAGTGATAAAGTTTCATTACAGTTTTGTAATCTATTGATTGTTCGTACTTTTTCCATTGATTCAGGATACAGAAGAATTCCTCTCCAACCTCGTGGTCAACAAAACTGTACAGGCTAAGATTGATCGCCTTGAAGGAATAGTCTGTTTTAGTCAGCATAAAGATTCTAATTCAGTTCTCAATTCTTGGTCCAATTGTGTTTCTGATCTGATGCAGCTAGTTCATAAAACAAATCATTTGATAAACAAGGAGGAGATGGTGCATAGGTTGGCACCTGCAGGAGATGGAAAAGTTTGAAGAATTGTTTCATTGTGTGTTATGAATCTGTAGATGTAGGAGTGTGGATGAATAACGTATGAAAGAATGGAAGCTTTGGATTTGGGGTGAGACGAAGATTAAAAAAATATTCTCTGAAAAGATGACGTGTGGAAAAATTGAATCGATTTCTTAAGGTGAAAACATAAAGGATCCTGAAAATAGGTAGACTATTCTTAACATAGGTAACTTATGATGAGAAACTGACTTATTAGGTGGCCACACAAACAATATTTATTTCTGATCTATTCTTTCCTTGTCATCAAGTTGTCTTCCAGTTCCCTTACAGGTCAATGGCAATTTTCCTCCATTTTTTGTCCTTTGTGATCTCTTTTATCTCATAAATACGTTGCAATATTCAAAAATCAAGGGGTCAAAGATTTTGTGTTCAACTAGACACCAAAAAAAAGGCAACTCATCCCCCCTCCCCCCCGCGGGTTTTATCAAGTTGTGTGTTGTTGCCTGCATTATATAGACCTATTGTTTCTCCATCAATGTCAGTGAAAATAGAGTATTTCCTAAATTATAAAGAAAAATTAACGAGTTCAATTTGAATAATGCCGATTTTAAAAATGTTATTGGTTTTTCCCCCCTCAACGCCCTCTCTGCTAAGGTCATTTGAAATTAGCCCATGGTCCATCGCAGTCATCAACCAACATGCCTTTGTGAAATATGGTGAAGTCATGCGAGGGACGTCACTTGTGTTAGTGAGTTTCAGTCGCAATAAGCGTTGTCTCTTGATACTTGTAAAATCGGGACAAAAGTGTCGTTACGGATCAGTATCAGCAGTAAGGATCTTGTATGGGTGGTTATTTATTGGGAATAATTGACGAATAGTTGAACTTAGTCATCCTTATCTTGAAATCTCTATTCTTTATGTGTATGTTTTGATATCTGCTTTAAAAAATTGCAATTTGAAAGTTGTCCTTGAAAATTCCTCCACCTCAGATTTATTTGGCTGACAGCTACTGATGATTGTTTCATGCTTGAAAGTAAGAAAGTGTTAAGACGTAGACTTCACTTCTCATTTCAAATGTAATGCCATTTTTGTCGATATACTTGAATTATAATCATTATGGTACTGTTTTTGATTTATTTGAATTATTCATCTGGAAATAAATGACATTTTGACAATAAAATTTTTAAGTTCTTTTTCACGTTTTTGATCATTCACTGGTTGAATGTGAGTCTGAGTATGGATTTACTATTAAGAAACGAGTTACTGACACCTGTAGACACACAACATAAATCCATGACACCTCAGTGTAAAGCATTTCAAGATCAAGTCTTTTTTTTTTTCGTTTTAACCAATAAAAGTTATTTATTAAGAAATGAGCATAATCCATGAAAACATTCTCACAAGCAGTGAAGTTTAAATGAAATGAAACATCAGTGAAGCATTCTAACAGATACGGTGATTCCTGTATAGATGGTTGCAGAAACAGGTTGAAGCATCACTATTGCTCATGAACTGTGAGAATGAAGTGAACTCCATTGTTGATGACTGGATTACAGCCCTCCTATAAGAACTATTAACAATATGGAATAGTCTCAATAATCTCAACCTCAAATGATTCCATCAGCTCTTGTCTTTTTCCACATCTGCCAAACCTAACTTTGACCAATCTTCTTTCTTCATAAGATTCCTGAAAAGAGATAAATAGAGTATTATTATATTTATTAAAACCTTGCTCATTAGAACTTGTCAAAGTTGGTGTAAGAGAGGTACCCAACTTTTACTTTACATTACATTGATCTTGTTATTGGGTCCTGTAAATCAGTGGACAGTGGAGGTTGCATATTGCAAGGTCGGAAACAACAAGAAATCAGTTATAACGAGGTCAATCCAAATTCCCGTTTATTTTCCTTATCTATACTTTGTCATCGTGACCATCAATAACAAAGTCCTAAATGCCAAAAGGTCCCCTATAGCACGGATTATGCTGAGCAGTCGACTTGTGTGAGTGGCACAAATAACAGCACCAAGCCACCCCATATCAATACATTATGTTCGTGCCTACATCATAACCTAATTTATGATGACCACACATCCTAATACATGTACAATGTAATGAACATCAGCTCAATTGCCAACTCATGTGTGATTCGATTGTCAGCAGTTGTAGAAGTGGGGGTGTTGACGATGGCTTAGATCGTGATCTAGCATTTAGTTGCAGTGAATAAGTCTTGCCCTTGCATACTGGAATTGTACTAGTCTGAGATCTACTGAACACTCTCAATAAGCCTTCAATGTACTATAAGTATGATGCTGCTAGAATTGGAAGCAACGTCAAACGCAAGGGAATAACTAGCACTAGGGCTAGATTGGCATCAAATGTCCAAACACAAGAAACAATGTAAATAGTCCTTGATCTCTGAATCCATCAGATGAAAAAGCATGCAAACCAAGTCTCCTCATTGTGTTTAGAAATATATACATGCTGCCCAGTGTGCAAGGCTAGAATAGGACTTGGGCAGAGGTTTTGGAGGGTGTGGAACAAAAAAGCACAGGCGTATGAAAGAAACATATTGTATCCCACTGATGTATATTTTGCGTGTTTTCACATATGTCACTCGTCACTGACACTGTTCGATGGTTGCTCCTCCAATGGATGCCACAACAGCCCTCCAGCCTTCTCGGTCTCGACTTCTGTGGACAACCTCGCTAAGAGACAGCCCAGCAATTGTCGTGATGTTGTTCATCAGTGACATTGCCGGTCTTCCTCTATTTCTGTAGCCCTCCACTCTGCCCATCAGTGCTGTAACCACGAGTTATTGCACCTTCCTGAAAATGTTCACCATTTACATCCAGGACCCCGCAAAAGTTTTTTAAAACTATTGTTCTATATACTTATTTGTCTCAAATGTGTTCACCAGTGCAAGTTTGTATTCACTTACCTTATATGCTGTAATAAAATGAAATCCAGTACAGGATATTTCCAAAAAGATTGTCTTTATTGTTTTTTGAACACATATTCTTATAGGTAGGTTTCAAACAAATTGTGTGAGGTGTCATGCACGGCCCAGTACTTGACCTTGTAGTGGGCCCAGTTGCACTCTTTCTTGTTGGTGTGTATTGTGGGATTGTTTGGGTCCATGAAGTGCAGAGAGCAATTAACACTCACGTGATTCAGCAAGTTGTTGTAGGCTGCCCACTGGTCTGTGATTATGGTTGTTCCAGGCAGTACGTAGTGCCGGATTAGAAGGAGTAAAGTAGCTGTTGAACAGTCTGCCACAGAAAGGAGAACACAGTTGTCACTTTCTCTTTCGATAAATACAAGAATCCAGTGACCTTCACGATATGCACCCCGGTGGTATTATCTGTGCATGAACTTTTTTACTCATCAATTTCAACACTTTTGTTACGGTCATCAAGTTGCATTGGGTGGTCAATGAGACATTGCGCAGAAATGTCTCTTATATTATGAAGTTTTGCCAGTCTATTAGAGTTTTACGGAATACACCAACATCTTCTGCAAAGTAAGTTTGACGCAAGTCAAATGCCCATTAAAAAAATTATATCAAGTAACTGAGTCAAGGACAAGTGAGAGCTTTCAAAAAAAGATCCAGTCCAAATGCTCCTTTGCCGCAGGCAATGTTTACAAGACCATGCCCAACCATCGACGAAAAGGTCAACCTGATGCCGTTGAAAAGTCATAGGCTTGTTGCAAGAAGAGCATAAAAACTACGGTGTAATCTCATGATGACGACACCTCCGAATAGTGACAACCTCTGAATAATGACATCGTTCGCAGGTCCTGATTTTTTTTTTACTATATGTCATTGGTAATGAAAACCTTGCGATAGTGACATTAATTAGAGCAAAAACCCCGAATAACGAAGAGAGAACCTCAACTCACTACTCTAAGCCAATGAAAACCAACATTTCTCAACCAATCGGATGGCTGATGCGAGCCCATTCATAGTCAATCTGATCGCGTTTTTTCAACCAATGAGAACGTTTGTTCACCAACCAATGAGAACGCTTGTTTGCCAAACCCGGATAAACTACAGAGGGAATATGTCGCTCACACTCTGTTTATATTAGATTACAATGAAACAAAAAGAAAACAACAAGAGTATTGTGCATCAATGGTCAATGAGCAGCAGGTAAAACATTTGTCAACACAAGATACACATTCTAACAGCATGTCTTATCACAGTATATTGATATGCACATTGCATTGTGGGCTACAGGAAGTAATCTCACCCCCTTTGTCTGCCACCTTGAAAACATCGAAATAACGAAAAAAGCTAACAACTACACAATTTTTTGGTCCTCAGCCATGTTGTTATCAGGAGGTTGCACGGTAATTTGCAATTAAATAGTGCTCTGCAAAGCCATCTGATAGAATCCAAATCTGTATTCATGATGTTATTTCACGGTCTTCTGTCAGAATTCGCCGCAAAACACATTGGAACAATGACTGGAATTCCATATCGTCCCTGCCACTACGTCCATGGGAGCCAGCTTTTTCTGTTGGGTTGCGGAATCGCAGCATGAAAGTTTCGTAGTCGATTACGCTACTTCTCATCGTGACAAGCCACGTAAAAGAATGTCCTTTCCGTCTCATTTTTAAATGAAAACATAAGGAGAAGTTCCGAAATTTCCACCCAACTCAATCTGCGGCATGATGGTTAAAACACTCGCTTGCTTGGTGAGTGAAGCGGGTTTTTCAGGACCGACAAACAGTTCAGAAACAACAAAGAACAGACAAATGACGTAGGCAAATAAAAACAATTACGACATGACAGACCAAAAAAAAAAAAAAAAAAATTACTGTTTTTACATCTTACTTGTTTATTCACCCTCACAAAAGCCCCAACTTGTTATTACCATCCCATCAAAAAACCCTCTATTTTGTCGAGTGGAACGATATGGAATTCCTCCCGGAATGATGCTAGGGGGTGCAGAAAGTCATCCTCTTCAAGCATCCATGTCGCAAAATCGCGCAAAAACTTTCGTGACGTTCCGGATGTACGTAGTCAACATATTTGGAAGGTGCAATAACTCTTGGCTACTTGAAAGAACCTACCGGAATTAAACGCGAGAAAGTAAAGAATTGTCGGCACTCCTCGATTGAATCAGTCCCGACTGTTTACATGTGAACCGGAAGTTGTTACTGTGACAAGAGAGTTCCCAGATTGGTCTGATACAGATGCACTTCTATTTTCTATTGAATATGTCATTTTCTAGTTGGTCCCTTGTTTAATTTACGACCCCGATTTTATACTCATATAAGCAGTAATCCATACCCAAAGCATCAATTGAGATAAAAGGCAGGCGCGTTCTAACTTCTTTAACATTAACCCCTTTACTATAAACCCCTACTCGGAT
>JAOWAY010010365.1:0-12617 GCA_028565895.1 Goniobranchus geometricus
GGGAGGGAGAGGGAGAAGGGGAAGAGAATGCGCTAAAGTATGTGAATTGTAATATCTTTCAAATTATCCAATTAGAATATTCATATGAGTAAGTATTGAAGAGGCATCAATCTCTGCATCAAAGGCTTACTCTACCTCAGCCAGACAGTACAGCAAAACTTTCAGTTCATCTCATACAGTTCTAAAAATAAAATAAGCACCCGTTGTCACCCTTCATCAAATAAATTGAAACAAAGTCCACTCAGAGAAATTTGATTAACAGATATCACAAATTATCGATGGTGTCTGACCTCATCAGAATGCATTCTCACTCTTGAGTTTAAACTCAAATGATCAGCCAGGGGCATCATCACTAGACGGACATCACTCTTACAAAACTTCCACCCTTTTTTCACATACCAATGTTGACACTCAAGAAGAAGACTACAGAAGGAAATCAGAAGCTGTCATCTCTCTAGACCAACCAGCAAGAAAGAAACTTTGATGCCCCATTGGATGCATATTCACACATGTATAAGAATAATAATGACATGTGAAGACAAAGTAAGAGCTCAGGACTCACATGGCTTTGAAACCATGTGTTGGGAGGAAGGAGGGACACCAGAGGGGCATATTGGTCAGAAAGAGGGATCATCATCATCATCATCATCATCATCAAGTACCAGGTCTAGCCAGACCTTGGTGACCATGACATGCCATTTACTTCTCTGTTCAGACAATCTCAGAAAGTTCATGCTACAATTTTCTGCTCTTTGTTTGTCATTCAGTGATTTAAGTTCTCCAAATATGGCACTCTCTGCCTGCCCACTGCTTCTTGTGAAAGGGACGTAGAAAGAGGAAATGGATGGAATGGTCTGGTGGGTGGTTGAGATAAGTAAGAGAGCCATGGGGTAAATATAGGAAGTTGCATGGAGGGACAGTGCAATAAGAGAGGATAGGAGAAGAGCTTTTCGCATGGAGGTGCCAAGTCTACTGGAACATGTGGCCTTTGATCAATAGTGGCAAGGAGAGGAAAGTGAAGGTGGGGTGATGGGAAAGGGATGGGGGCTCATCAACACTGTAATAACGATGGGATCAGTCATTGGTTGATAGTGCTTAGTAGAGGAACAAAAGATTTCCCCTCTGCTTTGTGTGCTCCTTTCTCTGCTCTTGCTGGTTTGCTTGAAACACCCACTTTTCAGTAGCTTTGACTTTTGATTGAAATAATGAAACAAGTTTTATTTGTTTCTTTTAGTTGTTTCTTTTTCAACTGTATTAGATTGAAAACATGACAATAATTCAAAGACAAATTACATATCATCATAATATAATGAAAGAGAGAGTTAGGTACAGATGTCTAAATCAAAGCAAACACAACAGTTTAGAACTTATTTCATCACCCGCTTTGACTGACTGGTTAGTGAAAATGCAGTCCTCGCAGGCAATGAAGGGGTCAAAAGACAGAAAAAGGGACATAAAAATGCAGTACCCGCATGCATCTGTTAGCATCATAGTGGGACCGTATTTTTACCGCCCCTGAGTTTTAAGGGTCCAGTTTTGTATTTTTTTGTTGTAGCATTCATCCTCTTTCGTTCCTCCCAAAATATATTCTATGTAAACATTTCATAAATTTGTTTTATCCGTTTTGTTCCTAGTTTTGTATTTTTTGGTTGCCGCATTCATCATCTTTCCTTCATCCCATAATATGTACTATGTAAATATTTCGTAAATTTGTATGCACAATGCAGTTGCGTTCATTTTGTATATTTTTGTTTTCAGAATTGACCCTGTGACTAAAAATGGCTGACACAGAAAACACTGATACTGGAGCTTCTGAGAAAGAGGTAGAGAAAGAAAGCACTCAGAAGGAAGAAAAGGAAAAGGTAAAATAAACCTAAGGCAGTTGGAAATCCTCACATCTACAGTGTGCTATTTTTTTTCCTGGCTCTTCTAGCTTTCATATTTTGACCCTGTTTGGCTAATTATTCAAATGATCTGGTGGGAATTTATATTATCATTTTTTCTATAAAGATACATATGTATGTCATATACATGCATTTATACAAATTCATGCACATACACAACACATACATGGAATACAACTTCATTATTTTCAGATAATGCAATTTCATTATTTTATACATTTAAAATACTTACAAAGTTTCATTTTACATTTGTTTCTTTATTTTTTAACATTAGTCCTATATATACCTAGGGTTTATAGTAGACTATCAATTGTTACTCATATGCCTGGTACTTTAAATAAATGGACTTGTCAAAAGACTACTGCTCTGGCTCTAGATTAAGTTCTGATAATGCTTCTTTGGAATTGTATGCTTTTATACTTATAACACCAGAAAGAATCATACAATAATTTGAGTAACTTTTAAGTTGTAATCATAGTAATATAGGTATTTGTAAAAAAAAACCGAACTGTTTTATTTGCTCTACTTAAGACTAAAACAAATCATACTAATAATAACAGTAACATTATACCAGTTAAAGTTCAAAAGGCAATACAACTACCAAACAGACCCTATGATAAACCCATTGCAGGACTCTCAAAACAACAAAGAAATTTAAGAACAGAAATATTATCTTGCAATGGCCAGATTGAAAAATAGCATCTGAAGAAGGAAAGAAATTCAATACTAAATAAAATTCAAGAACAAGTCTATGAAAAAAGAAACAATGACATAAATCAGAAAGCAGATGAAATAGAAAATGATGAACATCCAAAGATATTTGATGCTGAAAACATATTTGTGACAGACACCATCAAAATTCAACAAATTGTTCTAAATCAATTCAAGTCTAAATTCAGAGATAGAATTTTATGGCATACAATATTTTGAAGAAGAACAAAGAAATATCAACGGACTCATCAATCCAAGAGAAGTGACATAAGCGCTAAATAAGCTTTATAACAACAGAGCATGTGGAGCAAATACCGGCAAAACTGCTGAAATATGGAAGCTGCACAATCCGGGACACCTTATCTTTACATTAAATTATCACAACAATATTGATATCAACTCAGGACTCATAATAGCCACACAAGAAACAGGAAAAAGGAAGGGACCAGTTATGAACTTTTATATTATAACATTACTGAATACCATCTGGAAAGTAGGAGACGCTGTAACTAAGTGGTAGATCCTTGGCCTGCAGACCGAGAGATAGCAAGTTTGAATCTCGCCACGGACAAATGAGATTTTCCTTTAGGCAAGAAAATTTACCCCTGCTGCTTCACCTGACCCAGGTAAAAATGGGAACAGCTTTGGCTGCAGAAGTAATTTGCAATAGACTAGCATCCTATTCAGAGAATGATGGATAAAGTCTGTCACTATCCATTTCATGCTATAGAAACGGGTCCTATGAACTGATGAACAAATACCAGAGGAAGCCCAAAAAATTTTAGATAGTTTCCAGTATTTTATTCAATCAGTAAGATAATTCTGGCCAGTCTTAAACCATTTAAGACTCATTTCCCGTCTTAATATAAACCATTCAATAAATCTTGACTGTTTCCATGAAACATATAGGAATCATAGTACTTACAAGAGGTTGGCCTCCTAGTTCATTGTCATCAACCTCTAACTGTCAATCACATAGAAAAGCAATGTGGAATAAGTCATAGTGACTAATTTTCATCAAAAGAAGTGTGATTATGATGATAAATGGAATTCATGTAATTCCATTCCTAGATTCATCTTCTGAAGTATTATTGTAGGCCTATTGTAGGTGAATTGCATTTCACCCTTTATAAAAATTTAACTCAGCGCTTAACTGTCCGTAATATATAATCACCATTGGGTCGTTTCACAAGCACCTCAAATTGTGGCTACTGTGGCAAAAAACTGTTACATCCACAGGATTTTTGCCTCCCCAGATCAGCCACTAGTTCAGCAGGCAATAAGAAAGGCCACTACAATATCGTTTTTTGGTCGCAACCCTCAGCTCAACTACTGCAACTCAACACAGACAATTCCTTTCTCGGTACTCTTCAGGTTGGCAGCATTAACAATTGGACTGTGGTCATTTGCATCAATAGAAGGACAATATCTTTCAAATTAGATACTGGTTCAGCTGTTTCCACCATAGGTGTCAACCTTGCAAAAAGCCTCAACCTTCAGCGATGCGACAGATTGCTTCTCTCTCACCTCTTGGCACGCTCTTGACGGTTCTCAAATACAAAGGAAAAACAATCAATGAAATGCTCTAGGTCCTATCTGATCAGAATAATTACCATAAGCACCGGCTTCCAGGCCAAATTCCTATCACTCTTCAAAGGTCTGGGGAAACTGAAAGAGCCGTATAAAATCAAACAAAGATGATGCAAAGCCGGTTTGCATATACACAGTAAGAAATTGTCCATCCAATTCTTCATAAGATCAAAGCAAAAATTGACTGCATGCTCAGTGATGGCATCATTTCTCCTGTCACAGACCCAACTGCTTGGTGCTTGCTATGGTCACCATTCCAAAAGCCCTCTGCACCGTCCGTATTTGCATTGATCTCACAAATCTTTTGACTACGTCTCATGCATTACAATCCCAACATTACTCACGTATCAGGTAAACAACAGGTTGCCGCTAATGCTCTCTCACATGCTCTGAGCACTTATTCCCCGGATGACAAAAATATCGTTCATTGATGAAATAAGCCTTATGGCTCAATAAACCATAGATAATTTGCCAACGTCATCACAAAAGCTGCATAAATGATTAAACACCAAAAAGCTGATCCTGTTTGTCAGCGAAGTTTGTAACTTCTGTATACGAGGATGGTATGCTTATCTTCCGTCCAACTTTCTTCTACAACCATATTGGACCAACCAATAAAATTTCTCAATCTTTGACGACCTCCCTCTGTACAATGACAGACTTGTTGTCTCATAGAACACACAACTTGAAGTGCTAGACAGATTGCACAAGATTCACTTGGGCATCACCAAATGAAGAATCCTCACTCAAACATCCATCTGGAGACCCAACATAATAGGCCAGATTGAGGAATTGGTCAAAAGCTGTAGAAAATGGGCCACTTCTCAACCAGACATCAAGGAATCATTACTTCCTTCTCTTTCCCTCGGTGTCCTTGTTTTTGACTAGCCATGGATCTATTCGACCTACACAGTAAAGCCTATCTCATTGTTGTTGACTACTATTCAATATGGACTGAAATTCGTCGTGTCGAATGCCTCACATCAGCTTGTTTAATCAACAAACTGAAACCATTTTTCACCACCTTGAATCTCAGACATAATGACAGGTAACGGTCCACAATTCGCAAGCATGGAATACAAGCTCAAACAACTACGGTTTTTGCCATACAGCGAGTTCGAATAGATACCCCCAAAGTAACGGCAAAGTGGAGCCTATGGTGTGAACAAGTACAAATATCCTAAAAATGGCAGCCGATCCCTACATCGCCCTTCTCTTGTACTGTTTCACTCCTTTACAAAGTGGTTATGCACCATTGGTACTTCTCATAGGTAAGAAACTTAAGACAAAAATGCTTTTCATGGAGCACAATCTCCTACCCTCTCACACCGATATTCCATTCCTCATTCAAAAAGAGAAGAGGTATAGGAGGGAACATGACTATAGTTTTAATAGGCATCATGTAGCCCAATCTGCTCTGCTCCTAAATCATGGAGACAATGTTTATGTGAAAGACTTAGGAAAATATCTCTGTGATAAGCAGACACCCAAATCACCAGTCTTACAAAATGAAGGGGGAAAATGGTTATTCCATCTGTTGCAGCCTTTGTCATCTTGCACCCATCCCTTCTGACACCTTGGCACTGGAAAGCCCATCTCCCATGGAGCAATCATAAAATGTTGGTGCCGCACCCAATGACACTGTACCTTCACCAATATATCCACGAAAAAGGCAGCATGGAACAATTATAAAAACATCCAGATCAATTATATCTTTAGCAGGGATACAACTATGTTTTTACAATGTAATTTCAATGTGAAAAGAACAAGACACCACAGTTGAAGAAAAAAAAACATGGTAGTGTTATTAGCCTTCCTGTTGCATGGGTCAATGCTCATGACAATATTCTTGTCCTATTACCATGTAACGGTTATTGTGTCCTGTTATCTTTCCAGTCTCCATTGTTGTTCCAAAGCAAGCCAATATATGTGCTTCTCTCTTTCTCTGTTTTGTTTTCGACAAGTCCCAGAGGCTTTTCATTGACCATTGTCCCTGTCCATGTAACCCATCCCTAATCAAAATGGGGGAGATAAAGTTTATCTATGCTTAGTCCCAGAGGCTTTTCATTAACCATTGTCCCTGTCCATGTAACCCATCTATGCTTTATTTAAGTAATTTTGTGCTTCAACAGAATCAGTGCCAATGCAAGATGAGCAGCAATGGATTGTCCCTCAGGCTCTAACAGTAGAGTGCATTTCTTTGTTTGCCATTCTGTTTGCCATTCTGTCTTGTGCCGTTCACCAATATGCACACTCTCTATTCGTCTCTTCTCTTCATAATAACAATAACAATAGAGTTAACTCTTACTTTTATACAAGTCTTGACTATTATTTATTGTGATGTACAAACACCATATAGTTGCAGGAGATGTCAGAGGCTATAGTGATGAGAATAGCTTGGCATGTGTTGATTTCGTCAGGGCCCAGATGGGTGGCATCATGGGGGGACCATGTCCTAGACACACAGCTTGGCCCTTGATCACATAACATTAATATTATGTCCTTAGCTATGACAGTGTACAGTACTTACTTCACTCAACAAAACAGGAGTGAATGAGTACCTGGGTATAGATAGCAAAAATTATTGTTAGAACAATACACCTAACAGGATGTTTCACTAGGAAAATGCCAGACTGCAGTGGTCAGGAGATCTTCATTCTTTTACCTTAAGATTATGAAAAGAAAGCACTAAGAAGAAGGTATGAAATTAAAAAGTGAAATAATCATTAGAATGCACATGAAGAAATGAGAAGAGATGGAGACAAATAGACAGAGACACTCATTTGGACATGGCCAGAGGTGGAAGAACAGCAGCTTTGAAGTCAGGAGTAAGAGACTGACTGTGACTACACTAATATATTTTATTGAAATCATGTTAATCCAAATTACAGGACAGCACTGAAGGTCAATCAGATGCCAATGTTAATTCTACAACAGAACCTGAAGAGCCTAAAGAGAAGGAGAAGGAAAAAGAACCTGCCAAAAAAGCCAGCAACTCCAAGTCAACTCCCAAAAGAGGTAAAGCATGAGAAGCTGAGGTTGGGGGGATCACACCAGAACTGCTTTATCATGTAATCTTGGGAAATATGTAGGGTTTTTAAATCATAACATGACATTGGAGTTGCACCTCAGAGAGAAAGATCAATTTCAGCACTTTGTACATTTTATATACCACGTAACTTCTCTAGATTTGAGTCCCTTTTATAAGTATAACAAGTTCATAGGTCAATATAACAAAAGGAAATGACTCTTCAAATCAGCTCTTAATTTCAAAACTCCAATAACTTATGTAATAAGTCTGAAGCAGTCAACTTGAGACTCTCGGTGGAAAGAAAAAGACATTTAAATCTTAACAATATGAAAAGATAAAATGTCTTAATTCTGAGAGGGCTTAGCAACTGTATGAGGAAACTACTGAGCACAAGAACTGAAATTCCTTGGAAAGAATGAATGGCATATTTGAGAATTGAGAGAGAAAAAAAGGGTGAGTCAAGAGAGAGCAAAGAGATATGTTGCAACTTATATTACACTTAAATTTCATCCTGATCCGCTGTCAATATAGTTCTGAAAATTGGTGATGGTAGCTTTTCTCTCATTCCCTTTTCATGCTCCTGAACAATGTGCCATTACATAAAATTACTTAAAATCATCTGAGGCAGCATTTAATTAATTTTTCCTCCTTTACATGCTAATTCTTCCAGATAGAGTATAATGATGCAGATATAATTTTATATAACTAAAAATAAAATTAAACAAATATTTTCCATCACAAGCTTTGTTTGATATTATGATTCTACAGTAGAATTTGACCAAATGTATCCAACAGATTGGTTGCTTACAAAATTAATGAAAACAAAACTGTAACAAAGCTCAGACGGAATACCCGCATTTGTATAAAATGAACAAAAATATATGTTTTAAGAACAATAAAAGCAAGATTACTTTATTGCATTTTCCTTCTTTTCTGTCGGTGAATTCTTTGATGGAGTGAGAACAGAAAATAAACGTCATGTCCTTCTTTTTTAAAAATTGATTCACAAGATTCTATGACAATACTTGATTTTCATAATGTGTTCTTCATTCAGGGTCCAAGAAGGTTTCATCCAAAGAGGAAATAAAGGAAGAAGCTGTTGCAGAGGAGACACCAGCAGAGGATGATCCCAATAGTAGGGAAAAAAAAGTCATCATTTCTTATACCTTACTTTTACAAACTGAAAACAAAGTCCACCGCTCTTATCTTACCTTTTGATTGCTCCATAAGGGCCTTTGTAAACTGCCGATCATTTAAATCACAGCTCTTATCTTACATTTTGATTGCTCCATAAGGGCCTTTGTAAACTGCCAATCTTTTAAATCACTGTTAGACCTTACTCTTATGTAAATTGGCCATATGAAGTTTAATAACACTACTGATTATAGCCACCAGACCTTCTTTCCCATTGTATTTATTTGTGGATATGATAAGTTGATAAAAAAAATTTGCTTCTTTGCAAGATTCTTTTTTTTTTAAGCTTCCTGACAAAATGTGTGTAAGAATACATTTTCTAGTTAAGTACAAGCAAACAAAGAATGTGATGACTAGTAAGACCTTATTGTAAATAATTCAGTTTGCATCAAAATTAATGATTTATCAAATAAATCAAAACCAAGTAAATGTATAAAAAAAAAATCAGCTCATTGAACATTTTTTTCTTTTCTTGGATAAAATATTTGTCCGGTTGGCAAAAGAATTAATCATTGAAATGAAAAATATTCTACTCCCAACTTATTTCAAAAGATGCACTAACAGAGATAAAAATGTTTTCAGTTCTTCCAGAAAATGTTTTCCCACTGTTCATGACATCCAAGACACAGGATATTTATAATTGCCGGTGTGATGAGGATGTCACTGAGGAGAACCCATTCAAGTTTATTCCAAAGCCAGACATCTTAGAAGATATGCGAATGAGGGCTGCTGTGTGTGACTTCCATCCTTTCAAGCAACAAATATTGGTAATGTGTTTTACTTTGTCATAATTGATACTTGTTCAAATATGAATTCTGTGTGAAATGAAGAAAACTTCATACATTTACATCAAGGAAAATTTATCAAGAGAAATAAATTGTTTGAGAAAATGGACAGTTTAGTTTGAAATGCAGAATATCTAATTTACAGATAATGATAGCACCATACTTTGACATATGAAATGCAAATATAGAAACGTGAAATAAAGAGTGAGGGATTTTCACACTAAACAAGTATAACAGATTTCTTGAATACCTAAGTGGATAAGCATAGGAATGAAAAGCTGATATGAGTTGTTGTTGGGTTTTTTTTTTCAGATTGCAAAGTGTTGTATAAATTTTGTATACTAATTGCAATTGACTAGTTACTGACCCTTTACCTTTACTTTTCCAAATTTGAATATTCATATTTGAAGGACTATCCTGGAGATGACATCCTTATTATGTATGATGCAGAATTCAAACATGGACAAAACTTCATTATTGCTCTGACAGAGGAAGCTAAAGAAAATTTGTTGAAGGTAAGTTCATCTGAATTCTTATTTTTTTTCTTTTGAAATAACATCCTCTATTCCAACAAACTCTCTCTGTAATCCTTCATAGAAATATTGAGTAATTTTCTGATTCAAGCCTGTTGTGGCATGATTTTTTTTTTTTTAACAGTTCTTTTGATATATGAAGATTCTTATGCTTATTATGATCATAAAAATCATTTTAATAATTATAGATGGTACAGAATACTTCAACCTGATAAATCCTTCATATCCTCACAAATTTTAGGTGGGAGAGCCAGAGGAAGAAGAGGGTGAAGGTAAGGATGAAGAAGGAGAGGAAGAAGATGACACAGTCTACAAGTATATTCCTCCAGAACCAAAAGAATGGGTCTCTCAGGGAAGTGAGAAAGAGATTAATGAGCAAACAGTGAAGGAAAATCGTAGACATGTACGTACTTTTTAAAATTTCTCAGATAATTAATAAAAATTCTTATCATTGAATTGTTATTCTAAATATTGCCATTATGATAACAGCAGTATAGTGTGTAGTATAGAAAAATATGCTTTTTATGACACTGTAATCATGAAGATTAATTTTATTATCCATACCAACTTTTATATGGCTGCCTTACATATGAAAATTGTAATATATATTTTTTGTTCTGGAAATTTTTATTGTTATTATACCTTTCATATGCTTACAAAACATATTCCATATTGAAAATATCTTAATTTGGAATGAAGCATTAAAAAGTGAAATTGATTCTTAACTACATGATTCACCTACCTGCCATGAATTCCAAATAATCAGTATATCGTGAAACAGAAGTTGTTATGCACACATTATTTTGAATCAAAGTCGAATTATATTTTTAGATATGGAAGAAGCTGTAATTTTATCTTATTTTATCCATTGGCAGGTCAAGGTGTCAGTAAAGCGAGTACGTGCAGAATTTGGAGCACCTGTGACTTTTCAGGATAGGAATGTGGCCGATTCAAAGCAGGGCTCTGTTGATATTCCAGCAGTTGAGGACAGAAATTTTGAGATTACCCGGATTGAGCTTGACAAAGGCACTCAGGTGTGATGCCCATGTTTATCTTTCAGTCATATCTGCTATCAAGTTTAATGAAAATCATTTTCACAAGCTCTATACACTGTTTGAACATCTTCGAATATCAGCTGATTCAATTTTTTATTCATGAGATATTCAAAGTATTAGATTGTTGAAGTCAGCAGTATATGAGTGAAAAATATAGTTTATTTATTATTATAGGTGTCATTTTGGGGGGAAGAGAAAGGAAGAAATAAAATCTTGAGTGAAATTGTGAAAAGAGACAATTAACTAAAGTATAGCTTTGATCAGCAGGTGACAATTAACTTGGATATAATAAACCTCTTGATTCTCTGATGTAGATAATCTGGCATAATTTTGTTGTCATAGTATTCATCATATTGACAATTCTTGCATAAGTTTAGAACAGAACAAATTGAACTCTACAAATTAAAGTGTGTTTTTGTTGTTGTTGGGTTGTTGGTCTTTTTTTCAATAAAAAAGGCGATTTGAAAAAATGTTTGGACATTTTGACTGCTCAATTTGGTCAATTGAGAACATTTGATCTGTTCTTTTCTGTTTGTTTTAATTCTTCATTTCAATATAAGTGCATGGTTTCAGTGAGACAAAAGCGTAGACATAGAATCATTAACACTTACCAACCTGACATTTCGAAAGAAAAGAAAATTTCAGCCACAGAAGTGTCAGAATCACATCCATATTTCATCATCACTCCAAAAACAAAAAAAGCAATGATAGTGGTGCCCCTTGCAAAACAGATAATATTCCTACATTAAACATCACCAGGACACTGCTGAACGGACCATGTGACGCTAAGGGGCAGTGACTGTATAATGTAAATGCATATTTTTAAGGATTAATTTGTGCATTATTTAAGGAATTTTCCCAAAAACTCAGTGTAACTTGTCAGCCTTGTCGAATCTTATCATAACTAAGTTCTTGTTCAATTTCTTAAGATAAGTCCATGTTACTTAATTTGAAAGACTTACTTTTGCCGGTAATTTACATGCAATTTTAGCTATAATTGTGGTATAATACTCTTTGTGTGAATAAATACAGGCAATCGAAGAGCAAAAAGAACAAGGTACTCAAACAACATGGAAATACCCCCGAAATGCCAACACACAGACCTATCCAAGAGAGTTCTCAGAGCAGGAGCAAGAGCAATATTCAAAGTCTGAAGCCTGCACAAAATTTGTGACAGGAGTCGCTAAAAGGTTAAGAAAATTACATGTATTTAATGTTTGATTAATCACATATTCTTTGACCTCGTTTTGTCATTTTAACAATGAAGTCCTTAAGCATTCTGTTCGGTTCTTAAATCATGGAACATCTCACATTAAAAGCTCTTAAGAAACTAAAAGCATTTATATTACATCGATTCATCTATCAATACATATTACATCTATTAATCTATCAACTATCTCTCTATCTATCTCTCTATCTATCCCTCTATCTCTCTCTCTATCTATCTATCTATCTATCTATCTATCTATCTGTCTATCTATCCATATATCTATCTATCTATCTATCTATCTATCTATCTATCTATCTATCAACATTTATCTTAGCTCCATTTGTCCATCTATCTGTCTGTCTGTCTATTCATCTGTCTGTCTCTGTATTTGTCTATCTGGCTATCTGTCTGCCTGTCTGTCTGTCCGTCTGTCTCCTCTCTGTCTGTCTGTCTGTCTGTCTCTCTGTCTGTCTCTCTGTTTCTCTCTCTCTCTCAGCGATCCGATGGCCTAGTGGTTAGAGCATCCGCCTTGGAAGCGGGAGGTCGCGGGTTCGATCCCCGGCCGAGTCATACCTAAGACTTTAAAATTGGCATTTTAGTAACT
>JAOWAY010010476.1:0-12615 GCA_028565895.1 Goniobranchus geometricus
ATGTATGTATGTATGTATGTATGTATGTATGTATGTATGTATGTATCTATCTATCTATCTATCTATCTATCTATCTACCTACCTATCTTTCTATCTTTCTATCAATCTATCTCTCTATCTATCTAGCTATCTATCTGTTTATCTCAGCCTCGGCTTACCATACATCAATGTGCTTCATAAGTAACGATTATCCCAAATGCTGCATTTAATCCTATCAAACAGCAACAAACAGATTGATTTATTGATAATATCAAAATATTCACAACCAGTCTATAAAAGAGTGGTAGGAATCCTACAATCCTAATTCCGGCAAAATCCATGTGCAGACGTAGGATAAGAGCGATGCACAAACCGGAAGTAGCCACGGTGATAATCGTTGCCTGGCAGGAACAACTGGAATAACAATATTATAAGCTGGAGCGCCAACTAAAACATTGATGGTATCGATTACAATTCATGGATGCTGAATGGACACAATTTTTGTGGATATTTGCCAAGACCATGTGAAAGAAATCGCCGATCACCATTTCCTCTAAAAATAAAATACATGAGAGATACATATCTTTGAAACTTTGCCAAATTTGACCCATTATGCTAAAAAAAAATTCTTCAGACAAGTCCAGACGGTTTGTGGCATTTTCCTCGAATAAATGCATATACATGAATGAACGTCAGAAGGCAGAGCAATCAATAACTTTTGGACAGCTCTTATCAAACGAACAACGAGGTAAAGTCTCCCTCGAGGTGGAAACTTTTCGTTAAATCATTTATTTCATCAGCATATTTACCATATCTTCGTCTTCGGCTTCAGGAAACTATGAATGCAGTTTCAGCAACACATCACTACAGCTTCAGGAAGCTATCTACACAGCATCAGGGACACATCACTACAGCTTTTCGGAGATATGCCAATACAGCTTCGGGAACTTAAATACTGCTTCAGAAAGCTAGTAATCAGCTTAAGGAACATATCAGTGACACTTTATTGCCATTTCAATACAGCCTCGGGGACATATCAATGCAGCTCTTGCTGGATGTACCAATACAGCATCAAGAATGTTTAATACAGCTTAAGAAAGCTAGGAATCAACTTCAGGAAAATATCAATTCAATACAGCTTCAGGGGCATACCAAAACAGCGTTAAAAACGTTTAAATACGGCTTCAGGAACCTAATAATCAGCTTCAAGAACCTAATAATCAGCTTCAAGAACCTATCAGTGAAGCTTTATTGACATTTCAATACAGTTTCAGAGGCACACCAATGCAGCTTCAGGAACCTATTAATCAGCTTCAGGAACAAATCAATCAACTCCAGGATCATATATACAGCTCCAGAAGCATATCAAAACGGCATCAGAAACGTATAAAAACAGCTTCAGAAACATATCATAACAACTTAAGAAACAAAACAAAACAGCCTCAGAAATATATCAAAAACAGCTCCAGAAACATATCAGAACAGCTTCAGGAACATATCAAAACAGTCCTAGGAACACATGAATGTGGCTTTAGGAACATATCAATGCAGATAAATAATAAAACTACATAATCAGGAACCTTTCAAAAGAGCGTCAGGAAAAACGTATCCATGCGGAGTCATGAGCCTATCAAAACAGCATCAGAAACGTGTCAAAAGAGCTTCAGTAACATTTCAAGAAAGCTTCTGGAAAGTACAAATGCAGCTTCAGGAAAATATGATAAGAGCTCAAGAACACATCAGTTATGTGTCTAGGTCAAGTCTGTTCACTTGGACAGAGACCGGTTGTTTGAGGACAGCAGAGTGGAAAGTGTTAACTTCTTGATTTTTTTCTTGTGGTGTAACACAAGGAAACAGATAATTACTACTCTCCAAAATCAGTTGCCATCAAACTGTCCTGAGGTAAAATCGATGCTAATTCCATTTCGCCACTTTGGATTTTGTCTACGGTAGGGCCATGCAAGAGTAATATTTTCCCTCGGCATTTCTGGACAGGGCAATTCACTTTATTATATTGTTATTGTAATGCATCAATTCTTTGATATCTACATAACTTATTGAAACAGTTTTGGATCAAAAATTTAGATTCTATTCCATATGGTATTTCAAGAAGTCAGCTGAAAGATTAAAAGTAATATTTCATCTACGAAATAATTCGCTCAATTTTATTTCCAGCGGGAGACAAGCTTATTATATTTCTTCTTTAAACGAGATAGAAGCAACCTTCTGTTTATCAAACGTGCAAGTGAATTTTATTGTAATAGTTTTATTGCTTATTGCTGGTGGTCAATGGTAAGAAGTGGTGAAATGTACCACAGCCATTTATATAATTTAAGCATGGATGCTGTGTTATTTCCACCCCGAAGGGATGTGAATTATAAAAATGGAGGCTATTTAAGTCACTTTGTGGGTTTAACGTCACTTTTCAACAGCGTAGATTATATTAGCGACGGCGCTATTTTGACATGTTTCTGTGCTGCCACAGATGAGCCATAAAGTATAGCACAACTCGAATGACTCACCCAGTCACAGTATACTGATATCAGGCCGACCATTCTTAGTACTGTTCTCATAATGCAGAGCGCCAAGCGAGACAGTAACTAAAATGCCAATTTTAAAGTCTTAGGTATGACTCGGCCTGAGATCGAACCCGCGACCTCCCGCTTCCGAGGCGGACGCTCTACCACAAGACCATCGGATCGGAAAAATGGAGGCTGAAACGGGACGGTCCAGCTAAAGTTTGATGGAACAAACTACAATTTTCAATAAATTCGAAAACCTATTGAACTACAAAACCAAACCTTTCGTGACCTTTGAAAGCATATCAGGCATATCTGCGAAATATGGTGGCCGTGGATGCTGTGGATAAAAAGCCTTTTGTGTTCCAAGCGGGCCCAGACTCAGCTTCTATAATAGATTTATGAATTGGAAATAGCTTATCCCCCCCCCCCCCCGGGCGCTTCTCAACACATGACAAACTAGCTTTTGTCAGGGTACATGCAAGTATGGGTACAGGCTTGTGAATTAATATATCACACTATCAAGTTGCATGAAATCGAGCTACAGGCTTTTGTCCTCCTTTGGCAATACATAATTCAATAGAGGTTTTTGGAAGAAGCAGAATTCAAGACGGATATACCCTGTCCTTGAGCTATGAAATCAGCACATAGCAGGCAAATCAAGATTGGTGCAACAAAAGAATTATTTGAGTTTGACTGCACATGATTTCACACCTGGAATTTATTACTGTTTACAGTTGTGAGACAGCTCTTGCAATGTTGCATGCTTCAGCAACAAAGCTGGGTCATAATTGGATAAAATTCCTTAGAGAGAAGGTTCAACTAAAAGATTTCAAAGAAACATATGCTGGATATTTCCTTATTAAAACAAAGCCTCACCCAGTAAATTTGACATTGACATCGAGACCAGTCTGTAGTTTGTCCATGACTCCCATGGCATCTTGCATATTTTGCTCATAATTGGCTTTCGTAATTGCAGGTAAGTTCTGTCAAAAAAGACAATGTGGGCTTGTATGTAATGTGTCCATTTTTCATGGAAAAAACCTTTAATTGAAAAAAAAAAAAAAAGGATAAACCTTCACTGTTATATCATACATACATTACCAGCTTATAACTCAACTTTCATGTGACAAATAAAATATTTTAAAAAGGCACGAAGAAAATCGGCGTAAAAGCCAAGCAGGATTTAAGATTTATGTACAAGGGGGCATAACACATAGTATATACATATAAATGGAGATAAGAGAATTTTTGAAACAAATCACAAAGATGATTTCCCCCTCTCTTACATTTGCTGCTGGGTGTCTGTAACAATATGATCGTGTATCATTGATATAATAGGAAGGTTTACAAAATTGAGGTTATTATACTGCATATCCAATACAAAGTTTTGTGAGCACTTTTGGTTCCAAGAAATGTGTATGAATCTTTCTTCCTTTCATTGCATTATTTTTTGCATTTGTGGAACTTCACTTTGTGGCAAAGAGGCCTACTCCCAGCCATCCAAACAAATCTTGAATCAGAAATGCTCCCTGGGAAGGATATTTGAGCCCAATTCTGTTGTTGCACTGAAGGCTAAGTGAAAATAAAATGTACATCAAATAATAACAATGGGCAAGTTTTCAAAAAAAAACGAAACTCTGTCCCTTAAAAGTTGCACGTATGGTGGGTTTTACGAGATGGACTTTAGGATTGGGACAGCAATTTTCCTAAGTCTTATAATTTCATAGCAACACAAATGTTTTGTCAACAGATTTTATATACAGATTTTTTTTTTTTCTTTTTTTAAATTCTGGACCTTAAAAGCAAGTATTTATTGTGTCAAAAAAAAGTTTTACTATGCTAATGATATCTACCAAAAGCATCCAAATACAAAGGATTACCTCTATCAACTATTTAAAAAAGATTTTTCTTGCACAACATGAAATAAAGGACAATTTCAAAATTTTCTCTCAATAATGACAAATTAAGTATTCATAAGAATAAGAATCTCTTTTTGAATTGTGATAAAAATAACCCGACATCTCAAAATTCTCATATAAAACTTTACAAAAGTCACTTACTAAAAGTTCTGGATTTGGTTGAACATGTGGTAAATATTTTTCCACAAAATGCTGTCCCAAGACGTCAAGGAGCATTTCCTTTCGCTGTGGATGACTAAATTGTCTCTCAGCCTTCTGGGCCAAATTGTGAGCAACTTCGTCCTCTAACTGTCAACAAAAGATGAAATTTTCAACATTTGGCTATTCAAAAGTATCCAGAGAGGAAACTGACAGAGACAGACAAGTTGATAAAGAGAGACATGAAGACAGATAGAAGGGGGTGGGAACGGGCATGAGAAGATATCTTAAACTGTTGAAAAGGCTGAAATCCAATTTGAACATTACTCATAAATTTGTGGAAAGTTTAAGATATTCTAGAGGAAGACGCTATTGCAAAAATGCATATATTTATGGAAAAAGTAAAATACTTTAGAAGCCACTTTAAATACTAATGAAAGTGTTAAATACTAATGAAAGAAAGGAACAGTGCCAAATTTAAAAAAAACAACCAACTTTTTAGAAGACAGGATGAAAAGAAGAGGTAAGGGAAATTAACAAACCCATCAAAATCCTACAAAATTTGATAATGTAATGTATAAAAATTCAAATCAAAACTTAAGACATGCTTATTTCCCCTCTCTATTTCTTTCAATCTCTATCTTAGATACTTTCTTAAAATCACTGACATGCACGTCTATCCAAGATATGAACAATATACTGAGTCTTCACATTTCTTTCCATCAAATTCAAATGAAAACAACTAAACAGACAAAAATCACACACCTGATCAAAAGCCTCCATCCAATTCTTTAAATTCAAAGTTAACAACAAGAATGAAAAAGATCAATGCATTTGTAAAGACATGAATCATCTTTCATGCATACCTGGTGAATTAAATTGTAATGTTAAAACATCAATTGACTTTCTTCCTCCATGAAGACTACCAATACCAACTAAAATGGATAGAATTATGCAAAGAGTTGATAAGATGAGAAACAAACCTTATGCCATGGTGCATTTGGCAGAAGAGTGTCCTGATAACACGAGTTGATCCAGCCCTGGGTAAAAGGTTGGCGGTCGGTTGGAGCGTTTGCAGGTCGTATATTAGAAGTGGCTTTGGATGCCCCACTAGCTTTCAGGGGCATTTTTTTAGACATTTTGATTTAACAAACACAATACAACTCCTCTATGACCATATAGTTGAACATGCAAAACTATATTAGCATGATGGGGCCCTCTACACAATTAAATACTAAAGAAGTACAGCAAAATGTATTAAACAATGCTTTTTACCACCTGTTAGCACTCTAACAACTTGACAATTCACTCACTGAAAACACGGTACTAGGACAATTATAATCTTGAAACAGATTTATGGCTATGCTTATATACTCAACAGCACAAGCAAACTTCATACAAGTAACTGGATCAAGGTACACAAATAACAAACACCAATAGTAATGGAATCATCTGATGACTGATGACAACTATGAGAGATGATCAAGATTACATGCGCAAATCACTTAATTTAGATATTATAATCTCCAAATCTTGCTACACACAATGTTGGAGTGGGAAAGATATATGTACATAAAAATATCACAGATATAGCTTTTAATAATCAAGAACTTAATTCAACCCATTAATCCTTTGCTGATATAAAGAGACAAATAAAAGGATGGTGATTTAGCAAATTAAGTCCCAGCAGCATGAAATTCAGGGGCTCTATCACCATAGCAATGTTTGACTTTGGAATCCCTATAGGAATTTTCATGCTGTACACTCTGAAATAGTAAATAAGGAAATGTAAACAATTACACACTTAAATAAATATCCTTCAGTTAAACACAATTTCTAACTTTTTAAGTTATGCCCCACCTAAAAGAAAACAAAATCAAACAAACAAAACAAAAACTTAATGTTAGCCATATGAGGGGTCATTTAAAGCTTCCCTGACTTCATACTTGATGTCGTAGTAGGTGCATAAAATGCTCATTGACTCATATAAGCTTCTTCTTTCAGCTTTTCTCACTGTCTGCAGAATTGCAGTGTCGAGTGCCACAACTCCATGATTTCTGGTCCATTGCATCTTCCTCTTCGAGGCCCAATTCTCTTATGTCATTCTTAACTCTGTTGAACCATCTTGTTTTGAGGCGTCTTCTGCCTCTCTTGCCATCAATTTCCATATTCGACACCCTCCTGCCCACAAATTCTTCCTAATGTCTCCTGGTGTGTCCAAACCGCAATAGTGTACTCTCTCTTGAATTGAACGTTTATTGCCATATGTAACAGGTTACATTGGAAATTGATTTGGTATCCATCAGACAACAACAACAACAAAAAGTTTTGTTTTTTTCCACCTTAGCTATTCTGCAGATCTTATCATTTGGCCCTTTACCTTTTCTTGTCCACCCAAGTGACTATCTTAATTTTTCTTTTCTCCGCCACTTCCAACTCCTTATCCTGCCTTTTTGTCAACGCCACCGTCTCCAGGCCATATGACATTGCCGATCTTATATTGCAGTCTTATAAACTTTCCTTTCAATCTCAAAGGAATTCTTTTATCACATATTATTCCAGTCACCTTCCTCCAGGGTGTTCAGACTTGCCTGGGTCTTCTTGTTTATCTCTATTCCACAACTACCATCACTTAATATTGTTGATCCCAGGTAATTCAAATAAGCTTATGCTGGTGAAATGCTGTCACTGTCATGTCTTCATCAAATAAAAATCTTCCCGCAACAGAAAGAAATGTCCAGGGACTTATTTTACTACAAATGGCTGAGAATTAAAAACTTAAAATTAGTTGGGAAAAAATCCTCATTTTAAGAAATCATCCCACAGATTCAAAGACAAAAAACGTTTTGAAAAAATATTTGAATGGAAATACAACACTGATCTGCCCATTATTATATTGCTTATGAAGCTAACAATTTGTTCTTACAATAAAACTTTTCATTCTGTATAATGCTTATCACGCAAAAATTGTTCTTTCTACAATAAAAGCTTTTCATTCTGTACTCATATTTGTGTATTGAAAAAAGACTTCATGGTCTTTTAAGGCCTAAACAAGAATAATCTTTCACAAAAACAGCCAGTAATTTAATATATACATAATTTTTAAATAAAAAAGAACGACTTACTTGGGAGGACGTCCTGCATTTTGCAAGACAAAGATCAAAGACGTTTTCCACTTCGCTCAGGAAAAGATTATAAGGAGCTTCGAGGTTGTCCTTTCTCACTTTATTTAATAAATGTTGCTGAAAGATGGCATCAAATCCAAAACGGTAATTGTTTGAACAATTCATACCAACCTTAACATTTTTGTCATTAACTGTACCAAAACTTCAAATGAAAAAAAGTGATAAGTGATCTTTTTTCATTATTCACTGTGTAAATAACAAAAGATAAGTTAAGTCTTTTGTGTCTTGTATTTTTATTTCACCTCTTTCCTTTAAAATTACTTGAATCTTTACACATGCATCAAGTTTAAAATCCCCTTATATTTCTTTTTTCAAAGACTAATGCGATCAGAAAGGAATACTATCAGGATTGCAAGAGCTTAAAACTAAAATGAAAAATGTCAATAAAATTCAATGAGATCAAATGTCATTTTGTTGCCCCACTATTCGTTGGTTGAGACATTTGGTTAAGTTGACATATCATAAGATAAGCAATTGAAATTCTCAAGAGATCTTAACTTGATAATCTTAAAGAAAAAAGGTTTTAAAATTATGTCTCATTTGTTGTTTTACGATAGGGATCATACTTCAGATCCAAAAACAAAAAAGCTTGCCTGGGTAGTTCATAAATGAAGTGAGAGATGACTCACATTTTTAGGTTGTAGACAGCAGGAAACACAATATTCATACACTCCACAGCACCCGTTAGACAGACAAGTGTCACACTGATGCCGCTTTGTGCTAGGATGCTTAATGTCACAACAGCTGTTTGGTGCTAAATGTTGTCTTCTACATACAAAGCCTGGATGACAAATTATACACCATTGAGATGATAAGATGAAACAAAACTTTTGAGAGAGAGAATGACACTCTCCAGGCACATATAAGAGACATCTAATAAGTAATATTTTTTTGCATAACATGCTGGCAGATTTGAAATCACTTTTCCAGTCTCTGAACATATAAATTACCAAGAACAATAGATTTTGTAATGTGTCTTTAAATATCATTTATACCAGCAAAGATGGTATTCTCTCCAGTCTGGCCTTCAATTTATAATAGTTTCCTTTCTGACTGTTTTATAAGACTCTCAATCTTCACTTATTTAGTTCTTTTGAATTCTTTCCGACTCATTTATTGTACACAAGATCTTCAGTCAAGCAAGGACCTTTGATAATAAAGTATCTCCTTTCCAACCAATTAAAAATACAATCAATCTTCAGACTTGTAAGCACCTTTGATAATTAACTGACAACTAACCGATAAATAAGCTGTTCGTAAGTATCATCATTGATTTACATAAAATTATTTGGAGAAACCGTTCAATCACCACCACAATAGTGACTACACAGCTTAAAAAAAACAACAACTGAAAGATGAACGGAAGAAAAATGTGTCTCTGGAATATTTTTTACAAAATCAAGTGAAACCATGCAAACACAGGAATCATCATGAATCTTTTTTTTTTTTTTTTAAAAGCTATATCAGGGGCGAGAAAAGAAGGAGACAAAACTTTGCGAATGTGGTACTTAAATTTGAAACAGCTAAGCCAAGAGTCATGTCATTTAATGACTCAAAAATAAAATTTTCAATTTAGGCTTATATTCAAGGGTTTAGGTTCAGTGGGTTGATGCCAGTGAACAATTTACCTTTACATGTTAATAAATGCCCATATCACGAATTTGAAACAAAAAAAATTATTTTTGATATCATTGGTTGAACCTCTATTTTGAGCAGTCACTCTGCTGACCCATTTCTTCCAAGATTATATTGACTTTATTATTTCTCCAAACGAAATCTGGTCCTAAGCAACAGCATGATCCTTTTTATTTCCTCTTCACTTTATCACTCCTTCAGGAATACACTTTCTCTGAATTAGAAACCTAAGGCAGTCCACTGAGTGAAGATCAGGACTCATGGGATCAAATTCTTTTTTTAATCCAAAATGTTTGGGCAGCTTTGCTAGATGGTGCAGTGCTCCATACTGTTGAAAAATAAAGTTGTTCTCAGAGTCTAAGGTCTAGAAATGAGGCATCAATTTGTCCTCTTACAGCTTTACAGGGTTCATTTTCTCAACTTCTGTATTGGAGGAAATGAATGTGAATCTTTCTGTTCAAACTAACGCCAGCTGAGACCTTCACTTTTCAACTAAATCAATTAACTTCATGATGAAGAATGAAGATGTGTACTTGAGATCATTCTGAAATGATGCTCAATGATTAACAACAGGAACTTCTCTGTGTGACTAAGAGGAGTAAGAACAATGCAGTTTCAAGTGCAACGTAATATGGATGTTTCAAAAGCAGGCTTCTTGAAATCAATAAATCTCCATTAGTATTTAAGGTACACCTTACATATTTTGTATGCACCCTAATAGGAAATATTACTATAAGGATTATTAATCTGGTTTGAATGAATACACTATAGAGTTATCTCTAAAACTTCAGGCCTTCTTTCATCCTCTCATCCTATGTAAATATATTATATATTTGTACTAGCTTTTACCTTTATGATCAACAATGAGGCTTGGTCCTTGCTTGGAATTCCGACATTTTACAGGTTCTGTATCATTTGAATCTTCAGTTGGCTGCCACTGGAAAGGTTGACGTAATGTCCGCTTTGATTCGTACTCATTTAATATGTATTCTGAGGACTGGAGGAAAAGAAAAACGTGTTTCTTTTTTGGTATGTTCATGAATATAGTATGGAATATTATATTAAAATACAAAAGACAAAAGTGTTCAAAGCAAGTAAACATCACTGCCACATTTTCAAGCATTGCCATGCCAAAAAATACACATAAACAAGAAAATGAAGTTTTAAATATCAACTCCTTTAAATAGTTTTTAAGCCTTTACAGCCTTTAAATGTGATTATAACATTATAACATGCCTTCTATCAATTCAAATTCAAGTGTACTTTGGGACTCAGCTTGAGAATTGTCATCATCATTGCCTATCTTTCTATCCCATTGTCTCAATTAAAAGGATTTTAAGGTGTCTACATGAGTATAAGACTGGTCGGCCCGGTATCAGTATACTGTGACTGGGTGAGTCGTTCAAGTTGTGCTATACCTTATATAATGGCTCATGTGTGGCAGCACATAAACAGGTCAAAATAGCACTGTTGCTGATATAACCTCCGATGGTGAAAAGTGACGTCAAACCCACAAAATAACTAAATAAAGTCAAATGTTGGCTTTGTAAAGGTACTTTTGTAAATTCTATGTAAAGTAGTGAGAATGGTTATTTGTTGGTTGTATTATTCTTATTATCATATTTGTATATACACCTAAAAGAAAGAGAGAGAGAGAGAGAGAGAGAGAGAGAGAGAGAGAGAGAGAGAGAGAGAGAGAGAGAGACAGAGAGAGAGAGAGAGACACACGCACACACACATTTTTTTTCCAGCCAAAACACACACTTCTGTCAAAGTGGTACAAGCTTTCTTTAAAAATCATATAGAATCTACGCCTCTGTGAGTTTGATTGAAAATTGAACTTATTCCATTTCCATTCCCCCTGCTACATAATAAATCCACCCAAATTGAGAACAATAACAGGATTGCTTAATTTGTGGTAATTATTTCTAATTCAGTAACATATATATGATCTAGATCCATCTGACAACTGGAAGTGTGGTATCCAGCATGGCCACACTGTCAACAAAGAGCCACGGACCGCAACACTGAGGTATTAACTTTTAGGATTTTAGGCTATTTTTCATTACAATTCATTGTGAAACTAGATATATTGCAGTGTATTTTTTGGTTGATATTGATATTGTTGTTCTCAAAAATTTGTTCTCCAACTTTAAAGCCCATTTTCTCAAAACTGCTTTCTTGTGACTATTATCACTGAAATACCCATAACTTTTGCACGAAGTGAGATATTAAGATGAAATAAATTGCAAAATGCTCAGAAAGTTTCAAAGTGTAGTGTAGAATCTGTTGGATGCAAATCTAAATCTAATAAAAAATAATTGCCCCTGTGAAGGGTTTTCCTGTGCACCCAAACATATATAAATGTCAGGAACATCCCATTTTCTTTATAAAAATGAAATCTAAAGCGTGAATTCTAGTCCTAGAAACATTCTAAGAAAGAGGACGTTATAATATAGTGATTCTAATGAGGTTAGAACGTTGCTATTGTAGTAGATCTAGTGATTGATCGAGTAAGGATTGAAGTACAAGTTTCTCCTGCCAAGTCAATCGAAAGCCTTATATATCAAAGATTTCTTTCAAAACCCACTTTTGGCAGAGTCGCCGATAGGAAATATATCAAAGAGCAAAGGAATATCACTGCCAAAACCCAGCGTTTTCTCAAAACGCGAGGGTACAACATTGGTAGCCTACTCGACAGCCGCCATGAAAATAAACAAGTTTGATACCATCCTTTCAGCGGGTTCGAATAGCCTTGGTTTCGAATCTGAAAGTGTCTTTCCTAATTTATTCACAAAGATCATGTATATCTATATGACTCTCAATGTTTGCTGTGTGAAATAATACCCATATGATGTCTCTCTTATTTGTAGTATTCACCTCAGATTACTTAGCTTCTATGATTATGGATACGAACAAAAGGGATTAGGCGAGAGCATAGATCTATAAATAGTATCTTTTTTTTATACACCTCTGGGCGAGAGAGGCCAATGAATAGCCTCATTTGACCTATGACCTTAGTAAGGACGTGCTAGAGCCAAGGAGGTTAAAGATAGATTACTGGAGCGTGTAGCTCTCCACACAGCCAACCCGAACTGCGTGGTGCGCACCAGGGTGAAAAACCCGCCATGCCCATGAAGTCAAAAACGAAACGGGGTGCATGAGGTATAATATTTGCGGTTTGGCATTCCACATTTTTTAAAAGCACCATTGTTAGTGTATGTGCTCTTCCTTCCC
>JAOWAY010010587.1:0-12613 GCA_028565895.1 Goniobranchus geometricus
TGTTTGTCATCCAGTGATTTAAGCTCTCCAAGTATGTCACTCTCTGCCTGCCCCTACTTCTTGTCCCCTCAATTTTTCCAGTCAGGGCTGGATGTTCAAATTCCTTATGTTGACATTGGTGTATCATAATACAAAATAATCCTGGATGGAATGCAGATTTGTGACCTGCTATGATGATAAAATGGATAGTTTTAGAGGGAGAAAAGAAAAGCTCAATTTTCTGAAAAGTGCAGAGATAAGGTCTTATCAAAGAATCAAATGGACTGACAAACGAACAAACAAAACTATACTTGAAGAAATATCAGCTGCAAGAGAAATACTTGAAGTTGTGAACAAACGTAGACTCAAGTACACTGGCCATACAAAATGTAACAGACACACCAGCCTTAGGGCTACCGTAATGCAAGAGAAAGTGTAAAAGCAAGAGAAAAACCAGGCAGACCATCCATTAGAATAACATCAGTAAGAAAAGCAGCCTGAACATCCAAGAAGTGGCACACGAAAGCCAAGGCAGAAGAAACTGGAGATGTCTGGTGCAGAATCAAATGTCGATGCCAATGATTCTGACAGGGGACCGATGACAGATGACAAGTGACAGGTGACAGGTGCCTTGAGTTTTCTTCCCATCACTGATCCCAATTAAATAAAAAGGAAACACAGACCTTTCTAAAGTCTTGAGCAGTTGCCTTCATCTCTCTCCACGTTTTGTTCAAAAGTTGGATACAAATACAGAAGAACTCTTCAAATGGTCTATCGTGGGTGAAGAACATAGTATAAAATGTTTGACCATCATCTGAAGCTGTGAATGAAGAGGAGAAAAAACATTCAAAACAAAAGCAATTGATCAGAGTGTTTAAAACTCAATTGTATAATAAAAGTGAAATAAAACTACAACAAAATGTTCTTCATCATTAAAGTTATTGGCATTCTCATTTTTGGGATTAGTTCTTTCATCTTTAAAAATATTATTCTCATCACAAACAGTGTTGTAACGAATCAGTATTAACTTGTCAATTTCTTTTCATGAGTTAAATCTCTTTTACAAAACTGATAAAATGTCCATCCACAACCCACATTGTACACTAATTTGACATAAAACATGCGAAATGGTCTAAAAATAAGTAATTGAAGAAAGAAAGAAAGACAGAAAGCCTTTAATGTCCCATTTCTGGTTTCTGTAGAAGGTGAAACCTAGCGTCAAGCCGTAGGACTGTGTCTCCTGGGCAATAGGGTCAATTTTCTTCTTGCCCAGGAAAACAACGCTGTGAAGAAGTGGGACTCAGACCTGCAGCATGCGGGATACCGTGCAATGCCTTATCCACTCCGCCACAGCAGACATCATATCTCTGTCTAATACGTCTACCCAGGCGTTATTTAGATCAGTATCTACAGAGAAAATGTGATTTTACAGAAATTCGTTCAGTAAACAAATAAAACTAATGCTGAGTCATTTGGCATTCACAGAACTCTATAAGGAAACAAAATTCCTGGATATCAAAACCAACCATTAAATGCTTACAAACTGTTGAATGAAGCCAAGGGCTTAAATTCCACACCCATACCAAAAGTAAATTACATGTAACACCCAGACCACGAGCACTGATAGTAAATGACATGTTACACCAAGACCACAAGCAGAGATGATAATGACATTTTACAATGAGACCACAAGCAGAGATAGTAAATGACATGTAACACCCGGACCACGAGCACTGATAGTAAATGACATGTTACACCCAGACCACAAGCAGAGATGATAAATGACATTTTACTACCAGACCACAAGCATAGACAGTAAATAACATGTTACACCACGACCACAAGCACAGATAGTAATTGACATGTAACACTCAGACCACAAGCACTGGTAGTAAATGACATGTTACACCCAGACCACAAACAGAGATAATAAATGACATTTTACACCTAGGCCACAGGCATAGACAGTAAATGACATTTTACACCCAGACCACAATTAGAGATAGAAAATGACATCTGACACCCAGACCACAAGTGGACATGGTAAATGACATTTTACACCCAGACCACAAGCAGAGTTAATCAATAACATTTGACACCCAGACCACCAGCAGACATATTAAATGACATTTTACACCAGACCACAAACAGAGATAGGAAATTACATTTTATACAGAGACCACAAGCAGAGACAGTAAATGACATTTGACACCCAGACCACAAGCAGAGATACTCAATGACAGTTTACACCCAGACCACAAGCAGATATAGTGAGTGACATTTGACATCCAGACAACAAGCAGAGATAGTAAATGACATTTTACACCCAGACCACAAGCAGAGATAATAATGACATTTTACACCCAGACCACAAGCAGAGATAGTAACTGACATGTTACACCCAACCCAACCGCAGAGATAGTAAATGACATGTTTACATCCAGACCACAAAGCACAGACATTAAATGACATGTTTAAACCCAGACCACAAGCACAAATAGTAAATGACATTTTACACTCAGACTCCAAGCATAGTAACTTAAATTTTACACCCGGACCACAAGCAGAGATAGTAAATGACATTTTACACCCGGACCACAAGCAGAGATAGTAAATGACATTTTACACCCAGACCAAAAGCAGAGATAGAAAATGACATGTTACCCTGTTCTCCAATGTGTAGCACCTCACACAAAATTTTGGTTAGCATCTTACTAGCTTGGACAAAAGGGCAGTCATGCTCATCTGCCCGCGTAGAATTTTCAAGCACCACCTGGAACATTCCAACAACGACAAAAAAGGTAATGATATGCGGTTTGTAATGAACTGCTTCACAATCAAGTCTTTGTGACGAGTTAAAATATCAAATCTATAACATCCCTTTACCATTGTTGTTACGGAGTTGCTAAGGAACAAAAAAAATTCATTATGCACCTTAACCCAATGAAATCATTTTATTATGTACAGCAGCGTGGCTTTAGGGTCAAGGCGTTCAAACTTGTAACCACGAGGTTCCGAGTTCGAAGCCGGGCCGTGCCATGGCGCTCTTTGGAAAGACTATTTACACACATTTTCCTCACCCCATTCAGGTGTTATTGATTACCTGACTATAGGCACAGGAAGATCTTGTCAGTATGCGAAAGCAAATGCGCTTGTAAAATGGCTGCATCTCTATATACTCCACATGGAGTTGAGAAGGTATTTGGTTGGAAAAGGCCTGTCTGGGAAAACTTCTAGAGCGCTTTGAGCACATAATGGATTAAGAGCTATATAAATGCTCAGATCATTATTATTTTTGTCTGATTACCTTGCATAAAAATGTTGATAGCTATCCGGTGGGCCTACAATGGATTTGTCAGGAGAAAATCTAGATCAATGGTGATTTAGACTCATGATTCAAGTGGACATTTAATCTACATAATACATGCTAGATATAGATCAATATTCATGCTAAAGATATCTAGATTTAGAATCTAGATCTAGATGTACGTTTCCAATTACAGGGAGTTGATCAATTAACCAATTAAATTCAGGCCAGTCCATTGATGCATGTTTTTTTTCAAAATATACTTTTAACATTAACGTAAATCATGATGAATAAACCTTGACATAATTTTGTCCGTGGTTCCTTGCAAAGTACAACATGACATCCAGAGCCAAGACACCAGGTGGAATGGCCAAAAAATCCTCCACAGGAGATCTCTCATTCTGTATGGCAAAGAGGAGACAAAAGATGGGGGATGAACAAAGGATGGTCATGACACGATGGGATGTGCACCCTCGACAGCAACAATAATAATAAGAACAATAATAATAGCTTATATGTGTACCTTGTGTACCCACCAATAATGCACACCTTTTCTACCTATAATATGGACTTCAAAATAGGTGGGGGGGGAGGGGGGGGTGAATATTATCCATGGAGCACAAACATTGACCAGTGAAAACCAGCCAGATCAAAAGGTGAAATTACCGCTTTCTCAATTGGCAGACAAGGGGAATGCACTCCTGGTAAGTTAAGGTAAGCAGGATCACTTTACATCCATTTCTGTTTCTATTGTTTACAGGAATGCCTCTTGACATTTGCAAAAAATAACTGAAAATTTTTTTCGCAGCCAAAATTATGGTCTGTACAAAATAGACGTCAGATAAAAAACGGATAAGTGAAAAACAAAATAAAGCAAAATTGTTGATTACAAACAAAACAATACCCAAGAAAATACAAATCAAATATACCTACCCAGTCCTTACAGTTTTGTTTTGTTTTCTTCAAAAACACAGAACGGATTCGGAAAATGGATCAAGTCAAAATAATAGCATCCCTGTGTTTACTGTACTGTGATAATGCGTTACAGTAGTGATGGCCTAACATCCCACCCCTTGGGAAAATGAAAAAGCGGGATCTTAGTCGGACCAGGATCTTAGGCAAGCGGCGAAGGAGATAACTTATACAGCTCTTGATGTCACTCAGAATCATATCCAATCAGCAACGAACCCATATGGAAGCATGGTTATAATCAAACTTAAAGAAGACAGTTTGTCTTCACCCTGACTGTTAATCACAAGACATGCCTTTACTTAGCCTTATTTTGAACAAACTCCCAAGCAAATGGCGGATTTGTAGGTTGGGTAAATCTAAAAAGTCATTGTCATTTATCCACTCCTTTTCAAGCAGTCACTTACACAAACTTTCACTTGACCAAGATGAAAAACAAAAGTTAGAAAAGAGATATTGTTGACACCTTGTCTAATCAGTCACACCACTACCTCAAAACAAGCGGGATCTTAAGGGGAAAATTAATCTTTCTCTATCCACAAATTGTTTGTCTATCTATGTGACCTGTCATCTCTTTGTGGTGTACATTTCTTCTCTTTGACAAGCAGACAATGACGCAGGTACATACATACAATTAGTGTTCATCTAGTCTATAGGTTCCAGTATTCCTCCTTTGCCTTCTGAGGAGTGTGAGATCTGATGTTGTGTGTGACCTCTGTCTGTCTGTGTTTGGCTGTCTCTGTCCCTCTATGTCTGTCTGTCTGTCTGTCTGTTGGTCGGTCTGTCTGTCTGTCTGTCTGTCTGTCTTCGTCTCTCTCTCTCAGTCAATCTTATCTTTCTATCAACAGATGATGCAGCATTAACAGAGATGAACAACTGCAATGATAGCAGCTGATAGGAGAACAACTGTACATCCCAGCCTTGCTGACTTGCATCACACACTAGCTAAGCACTACATGGCTAGCATCAGGCATTACAACATACACCCAGTCAACCCTGTGGCCTGACATGAGTGGACTCAGGCTTCTTACATTGAAGAGATCCTACATGGGACTGCTTAAGTGACGTGCAACAAAACTTTGAATAGGTTTATCTGTTTATGTTGAGGTCTGCTGGTCCTTAATTTGACCTTGCTTTGGGTCGGTCTCCTAGACAACCCCTTCCTTTCTTCTTGTCCAATCATATTGTTCCTTTAGCTTGCGAGATTTTCATATGGTCTCGTCCCCGGATCCTTATAAGTGCCTGCTTCCCCACACTTTATCTTTCTCTGATATCTGACCTAGGAGTTTGGCCTACGTCGACAAGAGCATGACTGGCTGTGAGTGACTGGATCCTCCTTTAGTCAGAAGATGTGCATCTGATTGTAAATTCTAGGATGAGTGTCTGTATTTCTTATGTTTAAGAATGAATGCTCCCCCTGTGATTATGAATTTATTTGTGATTATGAATTTACTAAGATGAACTAGATCTCTAAATATTGATAGTCGTTGAATTATATTAAATAAAATATAATACATACTCTTTTCTTTAGTCAACTTCTTTGAATGTTATGTTTGCGTGAATGCATTGCACTATGGTTAAAGGCAAACTCATCTCTACACACACATACCAAACCATAACATCATCTCTCAAGCCATAAGATTCTATCAGTGGTGAATTATAAATGACAATTTTACTTGTAATTGAAATCAATTTTCATGTTTAAAGTACAAACAGAAAAAAAAGACAACACTATGTTGGCCATACCTGGAAACCAAGTTTTTTATAATCTTTGCCAGCATTCTGTGACTTGCGGACAGTGTTAATGTTGGGATCGCCATCCACATCAAATGCAATTCTACGCAGCTCTTCTATTTCTTTGATAATGTTCTGAAATGTCAGAGGCATAGAAAAAAATATGGTCTTGTTCCTTCCACTGAAATTGCTACAATAAACAACTTGTGCTTTAAAATCACTGTCCGTGCTCTTTTGTTGCAATGCAAAATATTGTTTTCAGATTCTCATAAAAACTGACTACAATATCTTCCATGACTGACTCTCTTATGTTTTATATAAGCAAGGTCTAGAAAATAATCAATTCTATAACATAACTGGCCAAATGTCGGAATAAGAGCTTCATCCCACCAACAAAGGCTTTTAACTGCTGAATCTACAGAGATGAAACTTGCTGTGCTGAATGAAAGCCATTCCCCCAAGGTGATGAAGGAGTTTCATTTAGTTTCAGTTTACAGCTTTATTCTTTACATTTTACAACATTCGACGACAACATTTTGACCTAGATCTTTTCTGCAGAGTTGATCTTAATTACATCTTTGTCAGTATCGAAGCCATGGCAATCTGCTAACAATATCTGGATGTGATCGAGATTTAGCTCATGATCTAGTAATCTAGATCTAACCTAGTCTGAAATCTGAAACATATAACACGTTACTTGCCAAGACTTAGTACCATTTTCTATTGCTCGGAGAGCAAAGGTTTTCGTTGTTTACTAAATCAGAACGAAAAAACTTCATAAAAGTTATATCACTTAAAATTTCAATGAAAAAATCAAGCATTTTTCTTCAAATGACTTTGACTGAAATCAATCTGAATTCTATTGCATTATCTATGTTAATACACATCGACATCCAATTCAAGAAACCCCTAACCGTTCAGTCGAAAACAAATTTGTCAGGAGAAAGAAACATATTTTTGCCTTTGAGTCATTTCTGGGGAATCTGTTTTCACAGTGTTGTGTTTATCTTCGTTATTCCCTGTTCCATTCTAAAGCCAAAAAGATATATGATGAGAATGATTATTTCACCATCCTGATCAAAAAAGTTTCTTGAACTGAACCGTTGAAATAAGCAATAAAATATTGGAGAACTCTTAATCTTACAAAAAAAAACCATGACACATAGACAAATTAAGGAAAGGTCTTATTTAATGATTACTGCTATTAGTGCAACACAATACACACATTTATAATTTTTTTTAGACCTACATGTTAGGGGATGGGCCATATAAGGTAGGCTAAACAAGATCAAAGACCTTCTTTATAATTCACATGGAGAAACAACAGATTTCAAGGCATCTGTCTGGTCTACCGTGGAGATGAGATTTTTCTCACCTGATCATGAACATCCACAGCTGTCTTCATTCTCTCCTCAAGCAAATTCAAGAGTTGTGTTTGTAATACGTACAATTCATGAGCCATTCCAGGCCCAACCTTAGAGCTGCCAATGACTTTCTGTACAAAAGGAAGCAAGGTAATAAATCACTCAAATGACATGGTTCCCGTCTCCGTCTTTAAAACCTTTCAAATGGTAGAACATTTTCATCTCACGAAAAAAAAAAAAAGGGACTTTTTTCATTCGTTGCGTTTTTGTTGTTAAATAAAGTTTGGATTTTGTTTTTATTCTTGGGTGAGGTTTAAATGTGTTATTTTTACTACGCATAAATTTTGCCAATTACCTGAGCTTGGTTTCAACACAATTAAAGTGATAGCTTTCTGCCCTCATTGAAAAAAGACTGGCGGGCTCAGCTTTTGAAAAGTCAATTCATTATAAACTGTGGAAAGGGCTTAAACATTGGCAAATACTTTTAAAAAAAAAAAAAAAAAAAAAAAAAAAGGAAAAAGGCTTCTTGATATAGAAAAATGGCCCTAGATGTTGGTACATGATATCACACTTTCCTAAATTTTCACAGGTTTTTTGTATACGCTGAACTGTTTAGTAATATATATTCTTTTCATGGGGAATGCCCCTAGAAACTAGATTTGACAGAATAACAATATAAATTGTTTGTCATCCAGTGAGTGATTCAAGCTCTCCAAATATGTCACTCTCTGCCTACCCCTACTTCTTGTCCCCTCGATTTTTCCAGTCAAAGCTAGAGGCTCAAGATCCTCAGGTCAATTTATATGAGCTAAAAACTTCAGTTGTCGTTGTCTGATTGTCTTTGGCAATGACTTGTCTACTCCTGCTTCTTCCAGTACTGCAATGTTTGTTTTCTTTTCTTCCCATGAGATTCTTAGCATCCTCCTCAGAAACTAAATGATAAGAAAGGCTAAAGATAAAAAGTACAAAAAATGCCTCAAAAGGCATAGAGAATTACATAAACAATTTAATGAATAAATAAATAAATTCCCATTTCATTACCTGTAAGATGATATTTCTCATACTTTTGCTTTGAAGATTTTCAGCAATTTTCTGAAAAATTTTCAAATTACAAAATTTTTTTAGTCATTTTTTAATAACATCAAAAACCAAATCATTCATTAACCAACTGTATGTGAATTTGATAAAAGTTTTGCAGTACCTAAGAAAGCTACCCTAATTAAGAATCCCCTTTCATGTTTTTCTTTCCATCCTTACTTCTACAGGCTTTTTTATTATGCTACTCCATCCTAGTCGGTATAATATATGCATCTTGATATTAATCTTCTAATAATTATCAAACATCTAGAAAACTTGAAAGAGTCTTCTTTGGAGGCTTTTTTCAATCTATCTTAACAGCTATGAATCTTTGTGCTTTCATGACAGGATTATAAGAATATCAAAGAGTTTCAAAATCTTCTTTTCCTATTGTTCCAAATCTTAGTCAATAGCAGCATTGATTCAATGCATGTAATCCACATTAGGGTGGATGGTGAACAGCTAGAAAATATCAATAGCTTCATCTACCAAGGAGCAAACTTTGACGCAGATGGGAGGCTCATGACAGAGATCAGAGCAGACTGGCCATTACCAAATTGAAACAAAAGAAACCAATAACCCTCTGGAAAAGTCAATTGCTGTCCCTAGAACTAAGGAGTCTACACGCATCTTTCCACTCGTCACTTGCGGATGTGAAACATGGACACTCTCAAAAACTGATGAAAAAAGAATTCAGGCCTTCGAAATGACATGCCACTGAAAAATTCTTAGAGTACCATGGACAGCAAAAGAAAGTGACAAAAACATCCTAGAACGTCTTGACATGAAAAACGGCCAACTCCTGAATCAAATAAAGAAAGAAAAACTAACTACTTTGGTCACATCAAACGGCAAGATACTTTGGAAGAACTGTGCATGGAGGTTAAAAGGAGCCGGGGAAGGCCAAGAAGCCATGGGAACAGGATGTCACAGACTGGCTAAGGATAACAACAACCAACGCGGGCCGAAGAGCGCTGGTCAGACAGGATTTCCGGAAGCTAGTGCGGAAGACTATGTCCAACGAGGATATGCCTTGAAGAAAAAGAAGAATGCTGATGGCTTGGTATACCATACATATGTGTCAGGAATCATTCTTATTATCGTTATAATCAATTTTATCATTATCATTACTACTACTACATTAAAACAAGGCAGGTCTTTTTGTTGCCAAGACTAGCAGACAATACCTTCTGATAGAATTACACATCCTGTCAGTCTGTTTATTTTGCTGAATTGGAATGAGTAACAGAAATACTTACAATACAATACTAATTTGTATCATGGGTAAACTAAAAGTTGTCTCACATTCATGATACAATATTTCAATTTTGACAAATATTGAATTTTGGGAACTCACATTCAAATTTTCATCTTTTTTTTTTTTCAAAACAAAATTCAGAGATCTGTCTCAGGTTATACTCTTTACTTCTTGTTGATCTGCATAGAAAAAACCGACCAAACCTTACTCTTAAGTTTCTTTCTATGCCATAAAGACCCAAAGACACCTCTGCTTGTTCCCAGTTTCTGTATAAAAGACTGCCTTGAGTGTTATGCATTACCCCTTTGCCATGATAACCATTTACCCAAAGACACCTCTGCTTATCTGCAGTTTCTGTATTTTTTAAAAAGTGTCTTATTCCCAGTTTCTTTGCAAAAGTAGTGTCATGAGTGTTATGCATTACCCAAAGACACCTGTGCTTATTCCCAGTTTCTGTATAAAAGTGTCATGAGTGTTATGCATTACCCCTTGAAACCTGTTTACCTCAGGCTTATTTTGTAGCAGCTTTTTTAGTTCTTTTTTGCATGAGTAAAACACGAATAATCATGACACGTCTTTTCCATCTCACACCATGGCGTCCATGTGTACTGTTAGGCGTATGAATTTATTTTAAAACTCAAATCATTGAAATGAATCAACAACTCACCTTTCTTTTTGATTCACTAGCTCTTGTGAACAAAGCATTGATTAAGGCGATGGCATTTTTCTGGACCTCTGCACTTGCACTAAGACGCGGTAAACAAAAAGAATTTAAAAATCATTAATGATATGGATGCAAAGTGTGTAAAGAATGGATGCTATGGAACCAGAAAGATCACCTTTTTAGACCAGTGTTTTTCAACCCATGGGTCATGACCCTTAAGGGTCATCAAGCCCTGGGTATTTTTGTCCTTTTTTTTAGTTCTCTGAGAACACAACCAACAGTTTGCATCAACGACATGTACATTGAATGAGTTATTGAAGTTATTGAACCTTTTTTAATTAAATCTAAATACCCCTTATTATTAGAAGCTTTTAATTCTGCGTTGTTACAGATATGAATTTATTTGTGACAAAACCTTCAATCAATACATTTTGTTGGAGTTGCAAGCATGTTGACGACTAGCACTTGGGGGGAAGGAGCTACTCCTAGCCGTCATGAAGAAAAGAAGAAAGGTGGCCTGGTTTAGCCTTGTGACCCGTCAAGACCACTGACCAAGACAATCCTCCAAGACACCATCAAAGGAGGCAGATGGACAGGATGTCAAAGAAGGAGATGGACAGATGGCGAGAACTGTGGCCGAGTGGTTAAGGCATTGCACTGTAACCCAAAGACTGCAGGTTCGAACGCCACTTCAGTAGTGCGTTTGTTTCCTTGGGCAAGTTAATGTAACCCTATTGCCCTGGCGGTGCTGCTCTGTGGCTTGACGCGAGGATTCCTCTGTGTCTTCCTTTGAGAGAAACCAACTTAAAAAATTGCCTATGGAACATTATAGGCGTTATTTATTTATCTATTTATGTATTATGATGTGAAGAAATGGGCCTGCCTAGGCAGGCTAGCATTGCCGCGGCTCCTGACTCAGGCTACAGACAGATCCAAATGGAGTAAGTTGTTTTCTTTGTTGTCCCTCATGTCCCCCCTATGGCTTAATGATGGCTGTGAGGCTGGGTGAGTGAGTAAATGATGGTCAATTCGATAATTGGAAGTGAGTTGAAAAGGAAAGAACTAACGGGGATTGATTCCTTTTTGAAAGATTCAACCCCATGTAGACAAAGAAGCTAAGCTAAGCTGGATAGCAGCTAAGCCCACACTCATTTATCACAATATAAAGCTCTAAATCCTACCTTAACAAATTTAGATATAATGAATACGAAAATGGATAGGTTCTTGTACACTACTGTCACTAACAATGGGACTTTACTGGAGACTTAAAAGCTTGTCAGAACCACAAGAGATGTACAAGTACCTGGTTGTAGCAATGACTGACATAGACAAAGTTTGACACTTTTTCTTCTTGACCACTCTAAATGCATTCTCATCCATTTTCTGTATCAGTTTAATTCCTTTCCATGTGGAAGAAATTATCAGTCCATACAATAAAAGATATGAGACAAGAAAATCAATGTTTTAAATCTTAAAGTAAAAATCTTTACGTGCTTTTAAATTCTAGCTTTAGAGTATATTTACCTTTCAAGGTGGAGGATTACATTTTCAGGGGTGACAACTTGTTCAATGGTACTTTGGCTATCAGTACTGAAAAGAAATGAGATAATCTATTATATAAAGCCAAGTTGGGGCCAACCTGGGACGTTGAAGGCTTTTTATCCTCAGCCCCTAAGACCACCATATTTGGCAGATATTTTAGAACTGCCTTCAAGAGTGCACTAACACCTTTGGTTATGAATTCCAATCGGGTTTTGAATTTATTGAAAATTCTTATTTGTTCCATCACACTTTCGCACAACTTCCTTTCTCCCCTCCATTTTTAATTTACTTTCATTTAGGGCTGAAATTGCGCAGTTTCGATGCTTGTTTGATATAAAAGTATCAGACAGAGCCTGCTGGAGGAGAAAATTGGTAAATGACTATATGAGACCAGACAATAGCTGTAGAGTTTGAGATATATGAAATCTCATACAAATTTAAACTCTTTCTCTGCAACTTGTTCTAAATGAAAATTAAATCAGAGCTTCTCTACCACGCTAAATCCACTAAGTGTGCTCAAAGTGCTGTTCAAATGTTCTTTTTTTTGTGTGCGTGTATGGGTTTAACGTCATCTTCAACATCATAGGTTGTATCAGCGACGGTGCTATTTTGACATGTTTCTGTGCGGCCACATATGAGCCGTAAGGTATAGCACAACTCAAATGACTCACCCAGTCACAGTATACTGACACCAGGCCGACCAGTCTTAGAACTGTTCC
>JAOWAY010010698.1:0-12604 GCA_028565895.1 Goniobranchus geometricus
TCACCTCTCACTCCAGCAACAAATCTGTAACTTGCCTCCTTACACCTCCATCTACTAATCTAAAGCATTTACTTTGTCACCTCTCACTCCAGCTACAAATCTGTAACTTGCCTCCTTATACCCCCATCTACAAATCTACAGCATTTACATTGTCACCTCTCACTCCAGCTACATATCTGTAACTTGCCTCCTTACACATCCATCTACAAATCTACAGCATTTATGCTGTCACCTCTCACTCCATCTATAAATCTGTAACTTGCCTCCTTACACCTCCATCTACAAATCTACAGCATTTACGTTGTCACCTCTCACTCCAGCAACAAATCTGTAACTTGCCTCCTTACACCTCCATCTACAAATCTACAGCATTTATGTTGTCACCTCTCACTCCATCTATAAATCTGTAACTTGCCTCCTTACAGCTCCATCTACAGATCTACAGCATTTATGTTGTCACCTCTCACTCCAGCTACAAATCTGTAACTTGCCTCCTTACACCTCCATCTACAAATCTACAGCATTTATGTTGTCACCTCTCACTCCAGCTACAAATCTACAGCATTTACATTGTCCCCCTTCACTCCAGCTACCAATCTGTAACTTGCCTCCTTACACCGCTACAAATCTACAGCATTTATGTTGTCATCTCTCACTCCAGCTACAAATCTAAGCTCTGTATGAGCTTTGACCTTTGATAGAAACCCCTTCAATCAGTTGATAAGCCTTGTAGGTTATTTACTCTCCGTGGTGAGATTCAGGTGCCACTGGTTATTGGGCAGGCAAAAAGTAGCCTTTATTCAGAATTCTTAATGACAATGATCTGCGGATTTCCTCATGTTGCTCTGATCGAAAATCTTCCAATAACCAATCTCAACTGCAGCATGGTGAAAATTTATTGTTTGTGCGTTTGATCTTTATGCACTTATGATTTTGTCTCTTTCTGAAATCAGGATGATAATTTCATCCAAAATGCCCTTTCATTTGAGAAGTCAATAGATTTCTCCATCACCAAGAGGCATGTAAATATAGATCTAGCATCATTCTAAAACACTTGTAGCTTTCAAAGCATGTTTGGGAAAAATCAAATATATTTGATGTTAGTGTTATTGTCCTAATATCAAAGCAGTTGCTTCCCTCCATATTCATGAAATCAGTTTCATCAAAACATTATAACATGTAAGATGAAGTAAAGAATAAATTCCTGACATGTTAAGACGTTAACAGAAGTGTGGTTCTAAGTTCCGGCCTTCAAGACCTACTTTCATTGAAAGCATGTGTATCCCAAGTTTGCAAGCTCCTATTGGATGGGTGACAGCAAAGGCACAAGATTATGTATGACCTTAAAATAACTTGGCAGTCTCATTGGCTTTTCTTTTAGTTTTAAATAATGACATCACCTGGGTCAATTTCCTTTAAGAAAGTATAAATATTTTCCACTTAAGAAGGTCGGGGTCAATAACCGAAAGACAAAGCATTCTTACTGCCTCAAATTCAGGTTTAGGGCGTTTCAGAGTTTGTGTCCCAGATTAAGAACGTAGGCTTCATGGGGGGCCAATGATTTTTTATCCCATGCCATCAAGATTGCTTTGAGCAAAGGTGAAATTAAATCATATTATTCCCCACTTAGAGAGTGCAGCAACAAAAAGAATTTGGCACAAGCAATTCTTCATTCAATGTAATGGCGTCAGACCTTCAATTTCCTGCCAACTTAGGGATAAGGTGTAGACCCTGCAAAGGCTTATGGTTTTTAAGTGAAGTGTGGTTCAATATCAAAGCCTTCATGGTCTACTTTCATTGTAAACATGTGTATCCATAGGTCAAAAGCTCCCATTGGCTGGTTGAAAACGAAGTACTAGACTACATATGAACTTAAAATAACTTACAATCTCCTTGGCTATTCTTCTAGTTTTAAATGAAAATAACTTCAGCATCAATTTCCTTTCATGGAATATAAAACTTTTTCCACATAAAGTAGGTCAATTTGATGGCATTAATTTCATAGGAGTTAATGGCAGTAATTCCACCAGTGTCGAAGCAAGTCTCCCTTAGTTTTTGAGAATCTACTTGAAGCCTGAAGTATAATTGCCAGATTTTATGACATGAGACTATTCAACATTGCCTTATCAATTGCCTGTTTCTTGTCGCTATTCCTATTCAAAGCTTTGACCTCGGCTGTTCTTAATCAACATCTGCCAGTCAGCGACATCAAGATAGAAGAAATGTCCAAATGCCATGTGAGGATCAAGAAAAGAAATCAGTCATGTAGAATTCATACTCTTTTCACTCAAACTCGATGAAATTTTGTCTCAAGAGCCATTAGGCACACCAGTATGATTTAACAAGTTTGAGGTAAATGATAATTGTGGCCCTTGCCTAAAACATGTGGTACATTTTGGCCTTTTTTTTCATCTTTGTAGCCTAAAGCAATGTTACCAGATTTCCCGACAAGGGACTGTCGGACATTGACATTTTTTCTGCATTTACAAGATGGACTTTCTGTTCCAAACTCCTCTGGTGATTGGGGAAAAATGAATGTAGGTGTATGTCCATTCTATTCGTGAATTTGATCCTCGATTAAGTACTGCTTATTCAGATTTTCAATCTTATAGGACTTTCTCAAACATACGATTCTTAATCCAGATGGTTATCCAAGCATTTTCATTGCAATGACCTTCTGTCCAATATTGTTTCAGCCATGCACTCATCCCCATACCGCGAGAGGGATCATAAAATCATATGAGAAATGCAATCCTTATTTTGAACCTTCAGTCCAATATTGTTTCAGCCATACAACCATCCCAATACCGCGAGAGGAATCATAAAATCATATGAGATAAATATGCCTTATTTGGAAGAGAAATCAATCTTCTGGGCCAGTTGTGAGAATTGATTGAATTAGGAGAAACCCGGAGTCTGTATATCATTCCCTTTCAAAATCATTGACATCACCTTCCAATAACTCTTCCACATTTCCATCTTCATACCAAATCCCCAATTCTCTTAGAAATCCTCTCTTTCAGCAGGATTTTTTTTTTCCTCTTAAATTTAGAAGCAATCAGTATTGCTCTATTCAATTGATCAAACCATATAGAATATTTTCATCCTCCATATATGCCTCGTCACTTAAGGTTAGTGTCAACATTCAAAATCAGAAATAATTGCATAGAAAATGTTCTTTGTTTTTTTCCAGATATTTGCAAATCATTTATTGACGGGCTGACTCAGTCCAAGTACAATAACAATTTACAATACAACAGCGACAGACGGAATTTTGTTTCACTTTAAAAAAAATTAATTAAAAACTGATGATGGACAAACAGAAGATGCAGCACAGAGCTTTAAAAAGTTACACGACTAAAAGTCAACACCGATTTGCGTGATAAAAATGGCAATGCAGTTCAAGATATTTCATACTAAAAACAAAAACCAAACAACGTAGGATTCTGGCGTGTTCATCCGATTCTCAGCTTTCTTCTTTTCAAAATGTCTTTCAATTGATGAATCATTCACATTAAAAAGTCTTCCACAAATATTATCAATGCGGAAAGAAAAGAAAATGACAGTCATTTCTTACATGCTTGGCGCACTCTCCTGAGACATCCTGAGGTAATGCGTTCATAAAACTTGTTTTTATCAAATCTTGTGGATTTTGTAAGATTTGGCCTCCATCATGTGAATTTCATACGCGTTTTTCTCCATATCTTCAATTCATGTCAATGGATGATAAAAAGCAGATGTAAGATATATATGTTTCACGGTAGTATCAATAAGTGCAAATCTGATGCATTCCATGCAGAGGTTTATTACCAAAACTTGATGCACAGTACAACATAATTATGTTACATATTTTATAAGAATCAATGTGATATTCAAGATAGAGCACGCACCAAGCTTTTGATAATGGAAGTTGACGTCCCTCTGACTCTAATTAAAGGAGTCAGTGTTAAAACTGGTAGGAAATTTTGAAGCCTGTTCTTGGCAAGCTTTTTTTTTTGTTTACTTTTCTTTCATAAAAAAAAAAAATCTGATAAATTACTTATACCAGCTTTTCCAGTTCCTAATCAAGGGTTTTGAATGTTCTGAGATGTATCCAGGGCGGTTGGAGTCCTTGCATTTCATCTTTTTTCCTCATGGTTTATCAAGGTATTCCAGCGATCTTCGACTTTTATCAATGGACATTTCAAAAAAGCTTTCAAGTATGCCAAAGCCAGGAAAATGAATGAATGACTTAACAGGACAGGGATAATTTCTCTATGGGTCTTTTAACTTCTTGTTTTATAGGAAATAAGAATCAAGTGCAACTAAAATGGACATGAACATCCACACAATGATCATCATATAAATCTAACAAGAAAAAGCTTTTCCTGCACCAACAAAATACAAATGGCATCCAGCATAGATTTTTTCATTCTATCATTCTTTCATGAAGTTTTCTTTGAGTTGTTATAACAACACTGTGAGGAAGTGCTTTCAAAATTCCAAATTTGTAAACATAATCCTTCTGACTGCCATTCTCCACTGAAATTTCAGTGTGTACCAAGTGCTTAGCGACGGTATCCTTCAGATCCTTCTAATCTCGGGCGTTTGCCGCCGGCTCCATCTCGGCTGGAAGGTGATCTCCTGTCACTGCTACGACCTCCAGAAAAGTCTGGACGGCCTCTGCCACGGGGCGGGCCTCCACGACCCCTTGAACCTGAATAATGATTACCAGACACACAATGGCTTGATTATAGTAAATAGTCATATTTATGTCAAGAAACATTCTTTTCTCTTCTCTGTCTTCTTTAGCAAGGCCACAGCTAGCTTTGAATGTAACTAAGTTTTAAGCTGTATTTGTTTTACATTGAAGATTAAATTTGGAGGTGGAAAAAGAGAAGAGGTTAAGACCCTCAACGCTCCCCTAAACTGTGATTAAAAAATTAGATAACTCCAACACAAGACTTCCGTCATAAGAAAATCAAAATCTACGTCAGTCCTTGCTGCATTAACAGAATGGACAACGGAACAGAGATCTGTACTTGCCTTGTAATATTGCCTTGGCATCCTATCAAGCTAGTAAAAAGTTTTATGATTGTCATTTTCTCATCTACTTCTTGTCTACCACCACCTTCGATTCCACGTTTTTTTTTCTTTTCTGGCCAACTTTTGATAGTTGCAAAATAATCCAATCAACGGCAAAAACTTTCTTAGTAAGGAAACAACATTTCCTTTCAAAACAAAACTAGCAAATCTTGCTGTTCATCTCCAATTTGTTTTTGTAGCCTCGGCATTTTTTCACCAGATATGCGAAACATGAACAGCTAGATGGTCATGGCTAATTAAAACAAAATTAAATCAGATTGTAATAAGGCGTTGAGTTTGCAAAGACACTTCCATGGACAGTCCAAAACATTTCTTCATGCTGAGGAATCCATTGCTTCAAGTATCATAAGAGAAAAATCCTATAAATGAGTTGAGCCGTCTGGTTTGATCTATACAGTCGATGGTTTTCATGGCCTAAACACTGTCTTTTGAATAAATCATCAATAAAACTGAATCACATTCAGTAATATCCTTTGCTTCAATGTGAGGTATGACAAATCTAGCAGCAGCAGTTTGTGTGAGAAAAGCCAATCCTATTATCACCTCTCCCACCTTGCTGTTGGCATATAATCACCGATCACTGTAGATTAAGTTGTATTCACCCATCACGACCTCAAATCTTGCTTCAAAACTTATGCTCTGCTTTCATCTGATACCTCTCGCCAATGACCTGTGGTGAAAATATAATCTCACGAACATCCGACATCCTCTTCAATATCCTCATAGATTTAAGATGAAAAATGCTCAACCATCCTGACCTCACTTCTTGCTTCAAACATCAGCAATCTTCTATTTCTACATCAGCCGTGCTTTCATCTAATACTCGTCTCTAGCCTATAGTGAAATTATAATCTCTTAAATCTCGCTGAAAAATGTTTCAACCATCCTGACCTCAATCCTTGCCTCAAACATGAGCAATCTTGTATATTTCCACATTGCCTATGCTTTCGTCTACTACCTCTTGTCTTTGGCCTCTAGCAGGGGTACTAAACAAGTCAATTGCAATCTATCAGTCAATCTTCAAGTGTTTGCTTGGCAAAGATGACTTCAACCCGCGAAGTTTATTTTTGCTATTTGTCTTTGAGTTTTGGCAGTTCACTTTTGGAGAATTAGGCAGATTCATATTAGTTTTTTCTTCTTTTGCCTTTGTGCATGTGATTCACTGACTTATTATGTATCTAAGTTGTATGTTAAAGTGATAATTGGCGCACCAGCAAAGGTGTGATTTCTTTTATTTTTGTTTCAGGGCTTCGCCAGACTGGGAGATCTCCAAACGCTGGGAAATGTAAAAGTGGATCCCAAATCAATAAAGGTTGAGCACCACTGGCATGTAGTGAAAAAGTCAGCTCTTGAGTATCCTCTTTCCTTCTTGTAACAAATACTCCTTCCACCACGCTTTTGTTTTGGATTCAAGTGTCAGGATGTTTAAAACCAGGTGGTGTTGTACAGCGCAAGGGAAGGCCACCACCCTTTCGTCAGCCTCTTAATCATTCTGGTTGATGCTGATCATGTCTATGAATCGAGGGCAATGCCTTATTTATCTCATTTTCAAAATTTATGTGTATCAAAAATCTTGCATTTCCATATCAACTCTGCTTTCACACACGATCTGACTTTCCCTGTTCCGCACAAAGATTCTAAAGGCTATTGTAAAAGCAAGTCAGGGCCTTCATACCTTTCAAAAAGTCACCAATCCAAAATAGAGATGTAAGAGGATATTGACATGAAGTACATGATGAAATCCACACAGCCCTGAGTTCATCACGGACTGATTTGTCACGCAGGATATAAATGTAACGAAAATTTACAATTACTCATGTAATCTATTCTTTGATGTTCATGTTTGCTGATGAAAAATGCTTTCAAAAAGAGGACACAATTTACGATGAAGTGTTTGAATGATAAGATGGCTCCTTACACAACATACCCCCCTCCCCCCATTCTTTTTCGTTTGTTTCATTTCAATCAATCCCTTCTTTCACTCACAAATTTGTACTCACCACCCATAAAGCTGCGCCCACGGTCATCACGACCTCTTCCTCCACGGCCTCTGCCTGTAAAGAGACAAAATCATCAAATTTCAGTAAACAATGATCAGTTCGAAACTTAAACCCCTCATTATTAAAAACTTTCTCCAACAGGTGAAAGGTCAGACTTGAATCCTTCTAGTACCGGGTCAAATGTGTTGGCACCTAGGACTTGAGGGTAAATATGAAGTTCACCAGTGGTGATAAATAATAAACAGATTACTTTTATAGCCATTTTTTTTACCCAAGGTCTCAAAGTGCTTACACTGCCTCCACAATCATATGATATCTATAATGGCATATTAAAACAAAGTGCAAATATACCTGTTTAAAAATGTGACATATCTACGAAACAATTATAAATAATTAGAGAGTCTAATTCTGAGACAAATATTGAGTGATATACCAGTGATGGTGACAAAGAGTGAACAAGGCAAAGCTGAAGCTTTTTCACCTCCACAGAAGTAAAAAAATCCCACTTCCCAGAACATTTTCTATAATTTTTACCAATTTTTTTTTCTCACTGAGGTGATGTTAAATGAAGGAAAAGGGAATGCACAGGAAAACTTTAAAAGGTTGCCGACAAGGACTGGTCACCTGAAGTCAATAAAAATAATCGCCCCAAAAACATATAGTTGAATCATGATTTCCTCAAGTTCCGTGGATCACAGCACAGTCAGCTGAAGTCGGGGAAACTGTGACAATGAGGAAGTTCCTCCTGCGACCCAAAAACTGTCACCACTGGTTTAGTTCATAGCCCTGCACATCTGCAAGCTAGGCAGACTTTACGAAGTTTAGATTTCTTTAAATATGTTTAAAGAAAAACCTTGAGACAGAACTTTTCCCTGAAGCTTCCTAGTGGTGTTTACCTTCCTATCATCTTTTACTATTTATGCATACAATGTCTTGCCATTTAATTTGACAACTATGATATGTTTTACATTCATCATCATTCTCCTGCACTCCAATTGCAGTATGAGGCAACAACAAGAATCTTCCATGCTTCTCGGTCTTGTGCGAGCCAACTGACTTCATTCCAGGTTTTTCCAATCTCATCCATCTCGGCCTTAACTGCCCCCCTCCAAGTTCCCAATAGTCTTCCCGTTTACCTCTTGCCCGGTGGTACCCATCTCAGAGCAGTATGAGGATGTCTGGTCTTACTCATCCTCAGAACACTAGTTAGGCCTTAATTCATGTTTTTAACGAATGTCTTTTGTTGCAAATTGTGTTCATATCATATGGCGCCTTTGAGCATTCTTGAGTGCACGATAGGCCCTACATTAAATAAATATTATTACTCAAAACAAATATTATTATAAGAAACCCCCTATCACATTCAGAACACAAAATAATGTCCCTGGGGCTATATTTCCTCTAAAACCCTCAATGAGATAAAAGTTACTTTTTGCCACAATAAAAATCCTCTCCAAAGAACATGTCACTTCTACACATAAATCTACAATTCACAGAATCTTGAAAAACCGTACTGCTTATGGAACCAGACGATTCAGAGTCAAATATATTTTGATCGCAATATACCAGCTTGTGATTACATTTTATTTGAGATTATTTGGTCACAAAAAATGTAAAAGAAAATCCATTCAAAAGAAAAAAATTGAATAAGAAGGAATTTAGAATAAATGGGTCCATCTATATTTATCTGTATTAAGATATTGTTTTATGTATGTGTGTGTGTATATATATATATATAGTCATGACATGGGCGAAACTACAATCACCTCCAAAGTCTCTGGGAGGGCCTCTGTCATCAAATCTTGAAGAGCCACGGCCACGACCACTGTATGACCTGTGGACGAAAAAAAAATGAAAACATGAAAAAATGTTAAAATGCTGATCAAATTCGGCTATTGTTTTTATAGTAAAGCTATAGATGATATGATGCAAAAGAATCTACACCTGCAAATTGGCACCAACTACATCTTCTCAAGAGTATATAATTTAAATACCGGTATTAATAATCATTGACTCATAGGACTCACTTGATGTTAGCCTTTCAATTTTGAGCATAATCTCACTTAACTTGACAGGAAGAAGGCATTAGACTTAGATTACTAGCAGAGGTGCATGGCTTTACCGGTGATTAAAACAAGGGGAGAATCTTACAAATAAACAAAAGCCTAGTCCTCTCATATTAGACTAATTGAATTAGACCTATTTTCACTGCCTCTCCCACCAACACTGTTTCATTGTAAAAGTTACACAACTTCCAACAATTACTACCCAAAGGCTTTAAATGCACATAGATAAGACACAACCCGAAAATTATGCAAGCGGAGGAAGCTGCGAAGAAAAAGTTGAAAACGTGAACAGGAAATTCTAGAGTTACGTTTCTTTTTTAAATAAATCACTTTATACCTCAACACATCTAAAAATTATCAATAATATTCATATTTGTTCATTTATTGGGTCTGACATGGAAAATTTGCAGGTCCAGACTTTGTGACCAAAATTTAGATTTAAGTTTTAGAGGTGAGCAGTGTACCCTTGAAGGAGAGAGGTGACAGATGTTGTTGGCTACTCTCCATTATTTATAAAGACCTCAAAACTGTCACCACTGGTTTATAGTTCATAGCCCTACACAACTGCGAGCTCAACAGACTTTACAAGGTTTAGATTTTTAAAAAATATGTTTAAGAAAAAAGTTAAGACAGAACTTTTCTCTGAAGCTTTTAAATGGTGTTTACCTTCTTATCATCTTTTACTATTTATGCATATGTCTTGCCATTTAATTTGACAACTATGATATGTTTTACAATAGTTAACCCCGGATGCATGCTTTTAACGAATGTCTTTTGTTGTAATTTGTGTTCATATGAATCAGTTATCCTCAGCCAAATGTATTGCAAATGTTTACTTCAATGGACTTTTCGGAGTATGTGAGCCTATAGCACATGTTTTGAAATAGCTCAATTACTGAATGTAATTACAATTTCAAAGTAAACTTTCAATATTTTTTCAACACACAAAGCTTCTTGTTTTGTTTTGTTTTTAGCTTTTTGTTTTTTTCAAATTCTAAATAACTCATTAATAGGAGAGCTCTTATTATCTATTGCCACTGTATTATGTAGCTAACAGGTCTGGGGTGCATAGCACACTACAATGAAATGAATACATCTTGAAAGTGAAGAAGGCAATAGCATAGCTATGTATGAATGGAGCTGTGTTGTGTGTATGTTTGTGTGAGTGTGAGTTTATGTGTGTGTGTGTTGTGTAACAGCTATTTCATTTGGCAGTCAAGAAGCACAGATGGGAACAAGATGGCAATATCAATCTTTTACATTTTCCCTCCCTGTTGATTTCAGAGACGTCAATTTGTTTCTCTTTTCATTCTGGAAGATCGTTGTCAAGAAGTAAAAATTCTTCACGCTAAGAAGACAATATTTATTGAAATTTATAATACAGCAGTCATGGACGGATAGGCAGCATATCACAACACGACGCATTACTCAAAGTTCAACTGTCATGGTCCCTGAAAATAGGTGTCCTTTAAGTCCAACCCTTGATAAGGTAGCAGCGGAATGTATGTCACCTCCTACACCAAAATATCTTCAGTGGCTTTTTGTACAGGCCCATAGGCAAGATAATGATCTGCTCCTTTTCACATCAGCACTTAAGACATTTGTATCACAGACGTTTTTCTTTTTAGCTAATGGCTAATGATTCTTTGTGAATTTTAATAACTGAACAGCTTTTCCAATTTCTTCCATAAGATAACGTTAAAAATCTAAATCTGAAGCATATTACAGTAAGCCATCTGATGTCAATGTGCAAGTTTATGCCAATTCCTGTAACAAAAACGAATATTTTTTTAATGTCAAGTTCTAGATTGGTGCACCAATGTGTACATATTGCAAAATTGCAACTAAAGAGAATGAATCTAGATCTAAATTCTGTATGTGGATATATATGTATAAAGTTTGGGGTTGCTCAATAAAGACAGGACAAGACATGAAAGAACGCTTTGGACCAATGTCCTCTATCAGATACAAAGAAACAGGGACAATATGTAAATAAAATGATGAATCTGATGAAGGACATTGCTCTGAAATGTTTTTTGCCTCGTCCTGTCCAGGTTTTGATTGAGTGACCCAAAACTTGATACAACCTTTGGATCAATGTCCTCCATCAGATACAAAGAACACGGACAATATGTAAATAAAATAATAAATCTGATGAAGGACATTGTCCGAAAAGTTAAATGCTTTGTCCTGTCCAGCTTTTAATTGAGTAAGCCAAATCTTTTCATGTGTGTACACAAAACGAGCTTTGCCATAAGGGGATTAAAATGGCCTTGGTAAGGAAATAACAATGTCACATGCTATGACGAATATAGGCCAGCAGGTTAAGACTAGCTGGAATCACTAGACTTGAAGTGATACAGACTGGTGCTCAAGGTTAAGGATGGTTTACTTTTACATTATTGAGTGTGCATATGTATACGAGTGTGCATGTGTATAAATATACATGATAAAGATTAAACCCACTTTATTTACATAACATGAGCTTGCCATGTTCAATAATGGCATACCCACTTTTTTCATATTAAAAATGAAATGACAGGTGGGGACAACAAACAAAACAAAAACTAGAACTACACAAAGGATAAAAATAACTACATTATGACTAAATAACTAAGAATATTGACACCTTTCACCCAGCGTCTGCTTGAGGCCGCAGCAGTTGGTTTACAAAAAGCGAGACCTTACCTGTCCCTACGACCCCGAAAATCCATCTCATCATCTCCCCAGGAGGGCATTTGGTCATCATCATCGTCATCGTAAACACGTGAGGACATCCTGCAGAAGACACACCAACACCTCTTTTACCTCCCTCCCCCGAAACTGCTGTCTCCCAGCATATCAAGTGAGACAAAGAACCAGCCCCCTACTTAAGCTGAATGGTTGGCAATGTAACACATAGAGAATTCAACAAGAAGTTTTAAACAAGAATAAACACAATTTGGCAAATTCTTCTCAGAAAGTTGTGGCCTGCCAGATACATTCCCATCAAAGTATGAGCAAGAGCATGATGAATACCAAATTTAAGAAATACAAAGAGGAACGAGCTTCTAAGCACTTTTAACTCAACGGTGACTTAAAAAAAATTCATTGTGACCCTTAAACATTCTTTTCTGATGCTACTGTACAGATTCTTGAATAAATAATTTTTTTTTTCCGTTTTCATGAAGATTCATGACAAAATATGATAGATAGGGAAACTGAATTGTTGAGGCTATAGTTTAATTAAACTGGTTCCCAACAAGCAATTATGAACAATTTCAAATCTTCCCCAACTATCTCAGGCTCTCATGGGCCTTGTTTCACAGCCTTCGTCATTTTCCTTCAATGGCCGAAGCAGAAAGCAGTAAGCTAAAATGAATTACCGAGAGGTTCTCAGGGTTGCCAACCCCCAGTCGGCAAAATGAGTAAGATTTATGTCAAAAATGAGCGAGAATAAGGCAAAATGAGTAA
>JAOWAY010010809.1:0-12600 GCA_028565895.1 Goniobranchus geometricus
CAGTGACAGAGAGGTGTTCCGCAAAGTCATACAGGAGGCTACGTCCGACAAGGATATGCCAATATGATGATGATGATACAAAAGCTGATGGCACACCATGGCAAGGGCCACAATATTGGAGGTGAAATTTTCCTAAAACAATAGTTGAGGTAATGAAGCTTTTATAGATTCCGTGAAGAAATCAAACCCAAACCCAAATTGTATTATTGTATTTGACCAAAAAGATGGATATGGGCATTGCTCTCTGGACCCATGCTTATTTTGAATTCTGGGTTTAATCTATCACTGTCCTCATAAGGGCAGAAGAATTCTTGGGAAAAGAATGCAGTGCAACACTGTATAGTTAAGCCATGCTGTCTCTCTTAAACCATTCAAACTCCTTTAATAACGTATAGTAATAGTTTGATCCTAGCTTGAAACAGATCAGAGTAAGATGAATATGAATAGTATTTCAGAACATAAGTAAAATGAATCTTCAGCCTGAGAGACTGAGAGAATAGTTTGATGCAATTGTTCATATAACTGAAATGAACATTCAAACAATATTTAAGATCCATTCAATTTAGTATCAAAAACCTCCCAATCTAACCTAAGGTACTTGTAATTTTTCACATATTACAATTTTGGTATGTCCACTACCCAAAGCCTTTGAGGAGAGAACTTGGACTCTTCTCCCTCTCTCCATCCTTTAATTTTTTTTTTTCAAATTTCTCGTTTCTTCTTTAGATTTTAAAAGAAAAATACCGACTGGTTGCTAGTGTGTAATAATTATATTACTCTAATAGAAAAGGCTTTGTAATTCTGCCTTGTATTTGTATGCCAAATGAAAATATTTAGTAAAATGTGCCATTCTTCTTTATCTGCATGCTATATATGCAGTACTATTTTCGCTCTCATCATCTAAATATGTTGTTATTCCTGTTTGAGAGACTTTCACTTACATTATCCTTCTTAAAGCTTGGAAAACTTGTAATCTAAGCCTATGTTTACAATCCATTAAAATCTAGTACATTTTAGTCTGAAGGAAATAGAAAATAAAAAAAATTGCTTCATACATATTCCTTTTATTTCATACAGTTATACATTATCGGTTTGCTCTTTCATTTCAGATATTAAAAGTAAAGATTCAATAGCTTTTAGCTTCTCGGGATTATTTGATTCTTTGCTGGTGTTTATTTTGCTTAAGCTTTTCCAAAAATTTGTATTATTTTACTTTTTAAAATACTTGAAAAAGTTCTATTTTCTTTTCAATAAATTTCTTTTTAAAATCAATAAAAAGCACAAGTTGATCATGTTTTCTTTTCTTTATCATATTTGCTTTTTTCCCCTGCTCATACGTTTTTTATTGGTCTATAACATCTTTTACAATGTATTCGCTTGATAACATATGAAATAAACTCTGTAACTGAAATACAGGTGCCATTTTTCTCTGTGAAAGGTGCCTTGTAATTTATTATCACTTCTTTGTCAGGCATGATATGATATATATTTAAACAGTGGAACCTAAAAATATAATACAGAAAGATAATATTGTGTATTTCAGAGAAACGAATAGCACCCTGATCTGGTACAATCAAAGATTGTTTGTTTTAATGTGTAGTGTTTATTCACTATGCATCTGTGCCAAAGAATCTGAGATCGTTGTCAATTTTTCTCTAAGTTGTTAAGATAATATTGTTGGCCAGTCAATCAATAAAACCATTTTTACTATTTGCATTTATGCTGAAAAACTAAAACTCATGCATGTCCGTCTTTTTAGTGTGATAGGGTATGTATATTTTTTGAGTGAGCCAGTCATTTTTAAGATTATTAAAGCAATGATTAGGGCACATTATCATACTTTGCGTTGTGTATCAGAAGTTTTGTGTGAAACCCTTATTTTTTGGCTCAAAATGATGTTAAGGTTGTAACAACATAAAGGAATGAAGGCATTTTGAAACTTCTTCATCATCACCCCGTAATATGTGGATTACAAATGTTTGAAGGTGAAAATGTATGGCTGAAAAGGGAGATGTGACGTGTTCAGAATTCTTGAATCCTTTGAATTCAGTGAAGCTGAATTATCTGCATGCATTTATGTTCTGACTTCATACAACCTGCATCTTAAATTTCCTGTGTGGTAAGATGTTTTTTCCTTTTTCAAAGGAATAATATTTTGATAATATGACGCTTCCTAGTGTAATGTTGTACTCTGCAACTGAACCAAGTATTGATACTACATGTGTACGTGTGGTATTTGTAAATAAGTTAGGTAAGTACTGTAATTTTATGACTGTGAGTACAGGTTGGCTTACAGTAAAAAGTTACGGTATGTTCAATTGATTCTTCAGTGTATACATGTTTCTATGTTTGTTGCAGAAATGGTTTTAAGTTTAAGGCTTTGTGTGAGGTGCTATCTGGTTTGAGAATAAGAATGCATCGCTGCAGAATTCTTCCCTCTTCAGGCCCCCCAACTCTCCGCCCCCTCAACATTCTTCACAAACACAAAAAGCCTATTTATTGATCATTGATGGCTTTAAGGGCAAACCTTTATTTAACGAATTTTACAAAAGTAAGATATGAATTTGAGTTTCATTCATGCATCTTTTGAATGAAAGATTTACATTTATTAAAACTCAACTTGCTTTGGGGTCCTGCCAAGTGTATGGAGAATGAGAACTTGATGGCTTTTACCTATGATTGAACATCAGTTGGAAGGAATAGAGACTATCACAAAGGAAGAGCAATATGGGGATCTACCAAAGGTCTCAACCTAGATTCAATTTAGACGGTTTGAGAGATAAATGGAAGAGGCAGCTTCCAACTGACTGAAATGGAACAAGCAGTTAACTCCAGAATTCTGTTAGTATTCCAAACTAGCTGGATGCAATTCTGCAGTGATCATATCTTTCCATGAATGTCAGAGTAGGTTATTCCTTTCCACAGTCTGATTGTAATTTGCATTGATTTATCATTTGATCTCTCATCATTGGTATATTCTATCAATAATTTATTATGAAATATGGGGAAATCATGTTTCTCTTCTCTTATCAGTATATTACATTGTTATGCTGCAATTTATTCCTTAGATTTCAAATGCCGCCATAGATGAATCTTTGTCTAGAGATGATTAGTGAGAAAAGTTTGAAAAAGTATTAGGAAAGTCTGCAATGAAAGAAAGTCTAATACTTATTCAGTAAAACATCGTTATACTGTCAGTGTTGTCATACAGCCAAGTTTTGCCAAGAACAGGACAGCTGCAATACAAAAGTAATGGGGATGCATTTTATACCCCATCCGCCAAGAGTGAGGATGGAATTGTCTGTATAGTTTTATAGTAAAACACATCCCTTTAAACAAACTGCCAACCCAAAATATAGATCTACAATTCCAGGATCCCTATTAGTTATTTTTGCATGTCATTAGTGCGAGCTGATGTCATCATGGTTTAGACACTACACTCTAAACAATACATTAAAATACTGTGTATGGCATGAAACTTGGATGCAGATTAGTGATTGATCTTGATTTAGATCTGGAGGCAGTAATTAATGTGGAGGTCTCCTAGCTACTATATGAAATTGCTAGGCAGTTGGGGGAACCGGGGTCATGTCATACGAAGCTGGGATGCAAATTATGGAAGAATGCTACATTCTTTAATGTGGGATGGTGGTAGTACATGTACATACTTGTACAAGGAAAACACAGTCATGTTACCATTATCTGGAAAGGAAGGTGCTTTCCACCCACTTGCCTTTCAGTGCAATCTTAGTATTATCTTAGAAATATACAAGTCTTCATGCATTGGTCAGTCCCTCAAGGCCTTACCACCGTCTTTTCAGATCACACAATGATGCGTTGGGGGTATTCGCAAATGGTATCGGCATTTTATTGTATGCTGTTTGCACCACATATGAATAAATAGGACACAGCCTAGAATCAATAGACCCAGGACAAAATTCATTGTTATATGTACTCCAAGCCCCAGCAATGACATTGTCAGAGATGCCAACTATCCTGCATTTCGCGGGATCATCCCGGAAAACAGTCATCCATCCCGCGATCCTGCCAATCAACGATTTTATCCCGCATTCCTTGTTTTGTCTTCAACAGCAAGGTCTTTCCTCCTGTGCTGTACATTTTTATAATGAAATTTGATTTGCAGCCGCTGCAACTTCAAACTTGACGAATCTGACGACTATGTTAGTCAGGAGATCATCCAGTCTTGCCATGAGCCGGTGGATCTGGGGGTGACTTGGTCTGAAGTTGGAGATTGGGAGTTCAAAAATGAGTAGATTTTCCTGTAACAACAGAGCATACAGCTTTGATCCTCATCAGGCAGGCTTGTTTACTGCTGTCTTGTTCTCAACTACTGAGATTGTCTTTTTCTTCCTTAAAGTATTCCAATAAGGGCTCCCTCAATTCTAATAGACGATCCTCACATGAGTGAAGAGGCAGCCATCTAGTTGGCCCATGTTTGACGATGGCATAGAGCTCTGTCCCACATATGCGCCGAAACTCTTGTAAACTTTTTTTCCGCTTGCTGCTCTTGTCCAAGTAGAAAAAAAATATCTGCAAGCAGCTCTGTTATGTCCTGTGACAATTCCTTCACAGCTGTCCTTGCCACCACATGAAGGAGATGATAAGGGCATCCACTGATGTAGACCTCAGGGTTCTTTCCATGGGTAAAAGTACTGACACCTTTGTGAATCCCCATCATAACACTGGCATCGTCACAAGACCATGCTTAACATTTCTCCCAGGCAACCTTGTTGTCTTTCAGGCACCGTTCCAATATGTTGAAAATATTCTCTCCAGTTGATGTCCCCTGAGATGTTTTTATTTCTACTAGGTCTGTCATGAACTTTGCTTCCTCCTCATTAGATGTTCTTATAACAATAGGGTACAGTTGTCCACCTTCCCCATCGTTACTTCCATTGGTGACAACACTAAACGGCCCTTTTGTCATCCTCTCTAGGTTGTCTGGGATATTTCTACCACTAGGCATTTAGTTATGGCTCCCGCCATCAACCTGCTACTCGAAAACTTTCTTGCCATGTTTGAGTCAGGAAACATTTGTAGAAAAAGATCTCCAGCAGACTCATTGAATGATAAAACCACTGGATGTACCTGCTGCACGATGAGACAGCGCCATCTTCATTTTGTTTCCTGGTTAGAGATCCCCGATTTTTGGTTAAAATTCCTGATTTTAAGGTTTTAGATTCCTAATTGGTGTATCTATGGGTAGGCATCTCTGCATTGTGCTCATGGGGTGAGACTAGGAAGTCTATTACTGACTATAAAAACAAAGCAATCTCGTCTTCTTGCGATTCCTTGCAAAAAAGAGAACACAAAATCAACACTCACACATACACAAAATGACTGATTAGATCTTTAGGCCTACACACTGCTTAGTAAAGAGCATCATTGACGTCATTCACTAAAATGATTCAAAGGGCATTTCACCTTTTATTATGTTATGTCTCAGTACAATTTTTATTAAACTGCCATACTCATTCTACAGCCAATTTGCTGATGTCACAAAGTTGGCACTATAGCAAGGTTTACTGTAGCATATATGAGGTACTTGACTTCACTTTAAGCACAAACTAGGTTTGTATGATAGATAAACAAAACAACTAAGACTTAACTGAGAAAGGTGAGGGTTATTTCTCATTTGTTGGCATCTCAGCAAGAATGGAGTGGTAAAATATAAGAGTACTGATAGAGGGATATTGCTTTCACTATACTATCAGTCAGTCACACTTCAGAGCATGGAATCATCACAAAGAATATTGGGTTTTTTTCCATAAATATACAATACAAAGCTGATTGGGCTATTTTAGTAGCAGATGTGGGGACATTTTAATACAATGTATATCTTAATGGAAAGAAGAGAAGGCATCTTCACACCCCCTTCCTCCAGACAGGTGAAAGAGAAAAATCAGAAACATCCATCACTATACTAATACAAGTCTCACTTGTTTCTATAATTTTGTTTCCTTATCACCAGGACATTATGTAATAAAAGTAATAATAATAACCAATTAAACTAGAGATGTGACTATGAATGCCAATAATAAAGAGAACTCCATAAACTTGCAATGAGTCATTCAAATTGTTTCTTGTTTGCTCTTAGCATTTATACTGTATTCTTTTCATAAATGAGCACCAAATCTTCCAACAGATGAGATAATACAGTGGGACCTCTGTCATTGGAATCCCAGGAATCGGGAAACCGGGGAAATCAGGACAGAATTCCTGGGAATTGAATTTTTTCCATATAGTTTATATATCCCTAATTGGGACAATGTCCGGGCTAATCGGGACAATTTTGTCAATTGTTTTCTTGATTCCAAAAAAAGTTCAAGTATAATTTTTGACTTTTTTGCCAGAATGTCTCACATTACATATGATTGAGACAAACTTATTATGAGACAGTGGAAAGAACATAGAAAATTGTCCTGACCCTGATAAGTTAACAAACTTCTGCAATGAATGATGATTGGCTTATTTCATGAAGCAATGGGACAAACTGAGAAAATGAGCTCAGTGAAGATGTCATCGAGTGGATAATAAAACTGCATAATGAAGTCATTTGCCTGCTATATTGCAATTTCTGCTTATGTCTATGACTGACTGACAGGCCATTTTCAACCAGTCCATCACCTAAATTTTTATGGCTTACACTCACAAGATTTTTAAATAAGCCATGTATTTCTGGCCAGGTTAGGGGCGGAGATAGTTATTTAACCTCAACAGACCGGTTCAAGATGTGCATTCATTGGGTCGTATGCAGTGATGACATTTCCGATGGTCTGAGCTTGTCCCTGGGAAGTTGGGAAACCTTGGAAATCTGACAGAGGTCCTACTGTGCTCTTATGTTATAATAGATTGTAGTAGCACTTGTTGGCCACCTCTCTGGCTAGCTGTCAAATTGTCTTATCCCTAATTTTTTAGTAAGGAATCATCGCTGTCTGTCGATTAATACTATGACCTTTCATTTATTTTCCCTGCCATGCCCGTCACTTTTTCTCTTTGTTCCATTTGCTATGAGTGAGCAGGGCAGGGATGTGGAGGAGAAGCTGCCCTTTCTGGAAACTAGGATAAAGGAATGGAGGTGAATGAAGAAAGAGGGGACACTGACATTTCTCTTTCACTTCGTTACATTTTTGTCTGTAGGAAATTTTATTCTTTTGTCACTCCTTCAATTATCGTAATGATCTTTTTTTGCTCATCATCTCTTAGATTTTGCACTTCAGTTTCTTCATCCAATTTTTTAACGATGAGATAAACTTCTATCATCATTGCTATTTTTTTAAACTTTTTAATTTTTTGGTAAGCCTACAACAAAATAAGGAATTTTTTTTTTGCTAGGGGTGACAAGTACCTGACTAGAAACAGAAATTAATGCCTGTTTATCAGAAATTGAGTCAGTTATTTACTCAGAATTAATAGGACTGTTCTAATCACATTTTACAAAATTGTCTTGATCACAGAGAATGAGTATTGTGTCTCACAGAATGAGAGACCTAGCTCTGTGTTTTCTCTCAGATCACTTCGGTTCAGTTTGATGTCTTAAAGATGACTGGATGATTTAAGAAGGTCCTTCATTCAAAGCAGTTTGATCAAACTTCTACCAAAATTAGTAAAATCTTATCTGAACCTTGATCTTGTGAAAAGTCACAACTTAAAATTACACCTTAATTTTCAATGTGGATGTTGGCAATAAGATACTCACAAAAAAACAACAACAAAAAATCCTGTGTATATAACTTGTAAAAGTTGAAAAGCCCAGAATCAAAAAGTACAGGTAATTCTTTCATATAGCCTACTTGGCATGATGGTTATTGAGGGCTCAAGTGACTTGGAAAGAGAAATCTGTAGTCTTGATTCATTAATTTTGCACTTCCCTGGCTACAGGACAATAAAATGTTGCATAATTTACAGAGCCTCTACTCACCAAATCAAAATGTGTTAAAAGTTTCTCTCACCATTTTACATACACATGTATATTATAAAGTACATATATGATGATACATGATCATGGTGAATGAAGTTTTTTTTTTAGATTATAGACCTACCTGTATTACTATTTTTTGTTTTTTCTCTGATCACACATATTGCCTTAAACTTAATGTTTAACATCTAAGCATCATGAAGAAAGATAACATACTTTAGTCATATTTTTGGCAATAGCAGAGTGGAAGTGACTGTAGTATACATATTGGCCTGCACACTAAAATTTCTTTTTAATATAGTTGTCAGCACATTTATTTATCAGCAACTGTGAAAGCTTTTAACAAAGGATATCTATGACTTTCAAACTAAATACTTCATTTTTGTTTGATTGCAGGATACTTACAAACAAACTTTGTAGCAATTTGAGTATTCTCTGATAAAGTTTCACTTTCTTGAAAATTTTGTGCAAGGCATTATTTTTATTATCCAATAGGAAGCCATTTTCATCCTGTTACTGGTTTTTATGACATCAAACCTGCAGTGTGTTTACATGGTAGTTAGTCAAATAAACACTGAGAATACGACTCAGGATCTGTGAGTGATTTATTTCACCATGTGATAAACAGTCATCTTTTGCAAAAAATAGAAGAAAAAAAAAAGCATACCATTCCTTTTAATCAGACATTTGCCAGCCTCTCACATATAACAAAACTATAGGTAAAGATTGTTCATTGAGTATGGGAAGATCCTAAGAATAAAATAGACATTATTTTAAACCATAACTTGTTAGCAAGTAACTAATAAAAAGTCACAGAATGCAGCAAAACAAGAAAATATACTGGTACTACTTTTATGACAAATGTCAGTGTTGTATGTACTCGATTTGCATTGATCATATGTGTCATTCATTTTCTGTGGGTTCCGTTGACTGTCTAGTACAACACTCAGCATACATCTGCTCTTTAGTGAAGGACTTTTGGGCAGCCTTACAAGCCTTTTTAGACATACCCTCAATAGATGAGAGAGATAAGAAATGTCACAATTTCCATGCATGTTCTTTCAAATAAACTTTTCTACTCCAGTTCATTTCACAGTCTTTAGTGTTGGTATGGTAAGCCAGTTACACTATGCTGAGCTTTCTTCGGAGGGGTTTTGTCAATGTCCTGAGACTGTGTTCTAATTTTGAGATGAACTTATCAGATTTTGGGGCTTTTTTTTTTACTTACCTGCAAAAATTCACAGAACTGTGTTGAAATATAGTTTCTCATACACTTGAAGAGATACATACCGTACATATATAATATTAATTGATGACATATCAATATGAAACGGTGGCCCAGAAACTCAGGTGGTAGATTGCCTGACTGCCATGCAAGGTGGCCTGAGTTCAAACCCAGCCGGGCAGTGGATTTTTTTCGGGGCCCCCTGCTCACCCAGCTGTGTAAATGGGTAGCAAGGTTCTTCTAGACTTGGCGGAAGTAAATGCGGTGTGGAAAGGAATGGCAAACTACCACATTATGCCATAAGCCGAGTATGATTAGGGCTCTACCCCTAATTCCCCTCTACCTAGTCATGGGTACAGGACTTACTTTACTTTATCAATATCAAAACACTTTCATCAAAATTATACTGCACCATAACATAGAGCAAAATGGTTGCCCAGCTTTCTTTACCACTGCACATCATTACCTGAGAAATTCCATCTTCATTTGAGAAATGCTGAAAATAGATCAGATTTCATAAGAATGTCTTTGTCTTAATAAAAAGGTCACAGAAGATGCATCTTTTTTTTTCTCAACTCACATGAAAAGAGTACCATAGGTCAAATATTAATATACATAGGTATATATACTTATGGAATCATCTTTATCGTTTTTTATGCTTGGTTTCTATAAGTATAAGGCTAAATGAAAGATGTGATGATTGCTTTAACAAACTTTAAATAGTCGTAGTGAATTTCAGTAGATTTGACAGTTCGTCCTATGGTATTCTTCTAATACCAGTACTTAGATCTTTAATCAAACTACACCTTTAACTTTAATAGAAGCAGATGAAGTTGCAAAGATTACCCTTGTTTGAGAATTTCACGGCATTGCAAGATTTTCTTCTAATGAATGCTTCTACTTCTGGTAACAACATCTTCCAACCAAACCAGACTTTGGATAACTTCACACCATGGATATAAACCATTGCCTTACTTGGTGTCAAATTTAAGCTTTCAGAAAAATGATTAGCACAGAAAATTGCCCTTCACTTTCAATTGTTAGAAGTATGTTCGATTGTAAGGCTGTAGAAATTCTGGAGGTGGTTGTGTTTAAAAAGAGCTGCACATTTTCTTGCACAATGACATATTTTACAAGAAATATTATACCCTGATCACTAGTGAACTCTTGTAAGTAGCTGTAAAAAAACTATAGAATGTGCAAACTGTACTTTTTATTTAAAGAGGCAAGTACATTTCATGTATGTCAGTTTATAAATAACCCCCCACCCCCAATATTTAAAAGTGTCATTACTTTTGATTCATACATAGAAAAAGCCCCCAAATACAATATTTTAGCTTCTATCACTTCTCTGAAACTACGACTTACATTGCTGCCTTAAAAAGGATTTACAGAGCTGTCATTGTCAAAACTTTATTCTTCATAATAATAATTGTCATGTTACATTTTCCACTTTTTCAGCCATATTAAAGACTTGAAAGGTCAAATTTTGTGTAGATTTCAAGGTCAAATTTTGTGTAGATTCTGAAATCTCAAACTCTAATCTGTGTTTTGTGGTGCATGTGTAAATATGTGTGCCATAAGGGTCTAGATACATAGAAATTTATTCATCATTCTTCATTCTTCACTAAAATGAGAAGAAAGTGGCAATATAAATTATTTCCACATCACCTACATAACCGTTCATTCTTCACTCTTCAGTTTTGGTGATGAATTGTGAATTCCCCCAAAAGACAAGTGGACCGGGCCACTTTTAGTGAAGAGTGAATGGAGTTTCGCAGTCAGGTCCCTTTTTTTCAAACACAAATTTCGTTAAAATGACCAATTCTAATTCAGGATTGGATTTCTAATTTGACTGCAGTTTCATACTAATTAGGCCTACTTCATGTTTTCTTCTAGGGTTGCCTTGCAAATTTTGTTTCTTTTAATGAAATAAATTATCTCCGCTGAACTACAGGCCGACCATTGTTTTATTTGTATGCTAATTCCAATTTCCAATGTTTAGGTGACATGATGTGAGGGGATGGTTCTTTGATTTTTTTTTTGAGTTTGTTTTTGTCTGTATTTGTGTGACTTAGTCTCTGTGTATGTGCTTTTGGATGTGTTTTTGTCTGTGCGTGTGTTTTTGTCTTTGTCTATGTGGGTTTCTGTATGTATGTGTTTTTGTCTTTATGTATGTGATATGGCTTGACCGTAATCACTGTACACCACCATCACTAACTAATTCCAGTTATATATCTATTGTTTGTACAAAATGGTGATAAAGATATTATTATTGTTTTTTAAAGCTGCAGAAAACAGTCACTGCTTAGGCTCCTGCATATATTAGACAGATGTATGGTTTGCCATAAAATGATTTTATGAAAGCTGTTTAGAAAGCTGCTAACCTAGGTATATGTAAATGTATTATTCATGATAAAAACATCCAATACTCAAAGAATGTCCAATTTTGTAATAATAGGTCAATGTTTTAGTGTTCATCTTGAAGAAGAACAAAAAAACTGAAGTGTTAACTTGTACCTCTACTGCCTTTCCTCAGGATTCCTTTGATGACAAGTTGAACCCAATCACATTCACTTTGTCCTTCAGCCTAGCTTCAGACTCTTTACCCTTCCCAACAACTTATCCTAACACAGCGCAGGAACCAATCAACAACTATCCCATTCTTGATACTGACAGTGCCTCAACTGAAGCCAATACTGTTCCTGTGGAGGTATTGCTCTTAGATATATGACGAAAGAAGACACATCTCTCATTTTAATTCATGCTTCTACTGTCATGCTCTTTTGTTTTTTCTTGTCTTGTTATCTGCCATCTGCCGACCAATACGGAAAAAAATGTATTTAGTGTGTTTTTCTTACATGTCGTCTGTAAATCTATCCTTACCTACAGAAATATGTATCCCGATTCTCAAGTGGGCTAAAGCCCATAGGCTTGCATGATGAATCAAAGGTCAAATGTCAGCAAGTTCGAGAATTTGTATAAATGTTGTGAATACAGGAAATCTCAAACAGAGAGATAGAGTATCTAGTAGTAGTCGTATGTATGCATATTCATAGGTGTATCAGATGGCTGGCTCAAGCTGGCATGCTGCCTGTTTCATTGTCTGCATTTTGTCTAGCTGGTATTTTACACATTTGTTGCTGTCATGACAATCGTTTATTATGTGACTCCCTCTCTTCATCGCCAAGTCTTTTTATGTTTTGAAATGTAGGCAAGAAGTGGACAGTGGTTGGAAGCAAGCTTATGTGTGCACCTGCTGAACCATGCAGTAAGGCATTGGTGGCGAGTCAAAGGAATTATTTCGCCATCATGTGTTTGTGGGCTGTAAATCTTGGACACCCCCAAAACGCATCTTCCCATATGAGAGAGAGAGAGAGAGAGAGAGAGAGAGAGAGAGAGAGAGAGAGAGAGAGAGAGAGAGAGAGAGAGAGAG
>JAOWAY010010920.1:0-12599 GCA_028565895.1 Goniobranchus geometricus
GAGAGAGAGAGAGAGAGAGAGAGAGAGAGAGAGAGAGAGAGAGAGAAGCAGAAACAGACAGAGACAAAGAGAGACGGGAGACAGAGAGAGACAGGGAGCCAGAGAGAGACAGGGAGACATAGAGCGGTGACAGGGGAAAGAGGATACAGACAGAGAGAAGGGGGAGAGAGAGAGCATTGATGTGGTTGCAGCTACGCGCTAGGCTACTCCAAATACGGTACGAGAATAGAATCGTGACAGTAGACAATGGGATAGCTTGCAAGGCAAGTAAACGAAACGGATGGTAAAGAAAAAAAAATAATGATAATAACAATATTTGGCTATTCTGCTTCAAACTTCAGACTACCGATGAACGCTCAAACAGAGCAAACACAGTGAAATGCACATTACCGGGGTGTAAATTGGATGACAACGCATGCTTATAAATCACGAACCAGTTCTACTAAAGTGCTCTTTCTGCCCCGCTATTTATATCGTGGCATGACAATGACAACGGCCCTTTAAAACACGAATTAAATGCTACCGATGCATGCAACATAGGCATTGTTAGACTTGGAATTAAATACCTCTGATGACTTACCCTCAGAGCTCTCTCTTCCCTGTCCCTTGCCTTGGAGCCATTACGGCCTCCCACGTCCTTTCCGGGTTTCTCTCCTGTGCCGTATTTTTCTTCAGGACCACCAACTTCCTCCACGTCCTCCTCCATGGAATTCGTCCCGTCCTCCTCTTCTTGGCGCTCCTCTTCCCCCTCATCGTCGTCATAAATATATTTGATCCTTTTCTTCATCATTCTACGAGACTTTGCCAGATTCCTCTCTTTGACAATTTTCTGCTTGTACTTCAAACGCTGTTCAAGAGATTTCTTTCCGCCGACATGACTCAGTCTCTCCAAAGCTTTGATTTCATCCATCTGGCTGGACTTTAAGACGGTGTATTCCAACGACGGAGAGATGAGTTCTAGCTCTTTCATTTTCGTTGGACTTGAAACACGAAGTTTGGTTAGTTTACGCTTCTTTGGGGACAGACTTCTTCTACTGGACGAGGCCAGACCTAGAGACTCTTCCTTAGACTTCGTGCTTTTCTCTTCCACCGATTTAGACTTACCGTCCTTGGACCCTAAATTCTGCTGGGACTGGATTTCTCCAGACGGTTTCTTGTCTTTTGCGCTCGACAAGATTTGACTGTGGGGCAGAAATTGTTGACCAGAGGAAGGGGCCGTAAGGGAGGTAATCTGTTCCTGGCCGTCGTTCTTTCCCTTAGCATTTTCATCGTCAACTCTCGAGTGCACAAAAGGGGCAACATTGGCCACAGGTATATTCTTCAGGTGGCCCCAAGGCCGGTCGTTGAGGACATGGCCTGTGAGGGAATTCCGACGGATCGCTTCAGCACGAGGAAACGTGACGTTTCCCGAACTGATTTTCTGATTGTCTTCTTGCGCTTGTCCAAGTTGTGACTGGTCGGGAAGCGGGGTTCCCAAACTGCAGCGCCTAACAACGATGGCGTTCCCAGATACCTCCTCTGGCTTGGACTCGACCCCCGAAGTGGTCAAACCCGCCATTGTCTTGTTGCTGTTGATGGCTGAGTTATTATTATTGTTGTTGTTTTTGTAGGCTTCTTTCACCAGTGGGTTTTCGCTGGCCGCCGAGACGCTGTTTTGAGGGCTTTGTCCACTGGAGGAAGGCGGGGCGGCATGCGAAAAAGGGCGATTGAGAGTGGGTTTGCCTTGGCGACCTTTGATGGGGTCAAGGGTCGGGGGATCATCATCGTTATCAGCGGGCGTCAATATACGCTGTTCTTCCCGACTGATCCCTTCCCCCTCGTTTTCATGCGGACTAAGGATGGGCATTTTAGGTGATGTTGGCACAGGGCTTCCGTTACTACTGGCTATAATGCGGCTTTTGCATTCTGATGAAATCCCACCAGCCTCGTGTTTGCTGCCCGCGTTGCTTATAATCCGCTTTAGAGATTCATCCTGGTTGACAGCGTTCAGTATCATGTGTTTTCTGGACCAGGCCTTGTGCGGAGCCGAAGCTCTTGGTGCAGCACCTGACGACGGTGTTGGCGTGGACGAACAGGAAGAGGAAGCAGAAGATGCCGAGGCCAACACAGGGGAAGGGGTGGAAGATGGGGCAGACCCAGGTGATTGAGGGATTGACACTGACAATGGTGATGAGAAGACAGGAGGTGTCTGTGTTTTGCTGGGCTCTGAGGAACTGGCTTTATCCTCGCCAGATCGTGTGGATCCCGCTGGTACTGGAATGTTGGATGGGGCTGGCATGGCAGACGTTTTCAGATCTGACTTGGAGCCACCATTTGTTTTGTGGAATGGTGGAGCAGATGACAATGCCATGGGCGCTGAACTCCTGTCCCTCAATAAAGACAGCCCGTCTAATTTCATCTGACTAGAATGAATGGCTTCAACTTCACTCATCTTCAAGGAGTGATCTGGTAGACTAGACGAGCTTTGTTTACGGCTCGAGGCATGCTTGGAAGCATCACCACCAGGAATCAAAGACCCACTGGAACTTCCAGCATAGCTGGTCCTCCTAGAGAGTGCCCTCCTACTTTCTTCACGCACTCCCCCTGCGGGTAAAGGGCCTGCAACTTGAGGCAATGGTGCCTTGCTAAGCTCACTTATTTTACCACGATCCTGTTTGACGTATCCATACCTTATGACATCATACTCCCTGCCTCTTGACACATACATGGTAGAAGTCTGTAGGGATTGTTTGGCGTGTGCCAGATTGGATTTCATGGAATGGAAATCTGCGGCACTTCCTGGATGCGGCAAAGTGGGCTGAGTCCCTGATTTCTTGCCGTTCCTCTGAGGAGGTGACCTGCTCCACTTTGGAGGCAAGTTCTGCCCTGCATTCATATTCGCTTTGTATGTTTCCATCTCCAGACGCTTTTTTGAAGAAGCAGCTGCCAACTGTTGTTGATGTTGTAGATGCTGCTGTTGTTGCTTTTGGTAAAAACGGTCCAACTCTTCCCTCTGTTTGCTGGAATACTGTGTTGACTGATATGGTTGCTGACCCATAACAGATGGATGTTTCTGGTAAGCTACTTGACCTGCCGTGTGGGGTAGCTGTTTGGAATAAGATGATTGTTGGGGATGGCCATAGGGGGACAGCTGGGGATCCTTTTTAGAGTACCCATGTTGACCGATATACACTTGATGCTGTTGAGGATGCTGTTGCTGCTGCTGTTGCTGTATATGAGCTCCACTCATATAGGCATGATTTATTGCAACATTCCTGGAAGCTTGTAGAGGATCACTTGAATCTTTCATTGCAAGTTCAATTATTTCTTCCTGTGCAGAGGCATCAAGGTGGGGTTTAGCTTGTCCATGCTGTTGTAGATGAGGAGAAACCATCATTAGTTGTTGCTGATGTAAATGTTGGTGATGATGTGCGTCTATGTGAGGTGCTTGAGGAGCCTGTGCCTGCTTCATATACATTTGCTGTAGAGCATGCTGCTGCTGAAGCTGACTCTGTTGCTGACGGTCATAATTTTGTTGTTGCTGTTGCTGCTGCTGCTGTTGTTGTTGTTGTTGTTGTTGCTGGTGCCTAACCACAACCATTTCTGAGCCACCCATGGATGGCACCATTTCTGCTTGCCGTGCTGGATATCCTTCACGGTGTGATCTTTTGTGTTCAAGGTTTGGTCCTTCAGTGGAGATTTGCTGCTGCATTTTAATCTGATATGCCTGCTCCTCTCGTACTTTTTGTAGCTGTGCTGTTAAGGGAACCATAGGGGGATTATTATTTGCACTCTTAACCATCTCTGGAATCATCGAAGATGTGTTGACTTTTCCGTACTTAGAGCCCATCATGAGTGGACTCATTGGAGGGTGGCGATTCACATTTTCTACACTTTGGCATGCTTCAGCACTTAACCTCCCATCTGAACTAATGCGACCATCTGTATTTCCATTAGAGGCATGAGGCAGCTGCTTGTGATGTCTCTGCCCCTGAGCAGCTGCGGCAATAGCTGGAGAAGCAAGACCAGAATAAGCCAGGGGTGGCATTGGCGGATGATCATATGTTTCAGATCTTGGAGAGGATGGCACCATCCAGACAGAATTCTGAACCACTTCTGACGAATTCATTGGCATCTTCAGTCCTGTTTGACTAGGTCGACTTTCTGAGAACTCTAGTCTCGCTTTTTTTGGAGCAGACACTGCACCACTGTACTCGGGACAATCTGCAGCAGAATCTGATGGCCGCTTCTTTGTTTTAACAGTTAAATCTAAAGGGCTGTCTCCTTGTCGTGTTGGTGGCTGGGGAAGTTTGGTGAGGTCAAGTGGAGTTGGAGCAGACCGTACTAAGGTCTTGTCTTGGGTACGGTGCGTGGCTGAATCCTCTGACTGATTTGGGTGGTTTGGCGTGACATTTTGTAAGGCTCTGCTTCCAAATGGAGAAGACGAAATTCTATTCCTGTCTCCTTCCGGTGAGCTGTAACTGCTAGGCCTGTGTTGGTTATGATCTGTGTAAGCAGTTGCCTTGGGTACAGACTCATGGATCAATCTTGGCTGACCCGTACTGATTGAGCCTTGTAAAGCAGGAGGCCCCGCCATATGCAATGATGAATGACTAGAAGATAAAGATGGATGTAATGATGGAGACGATTTAGAGTTTGATCGATTTGCTTCAAGTTTGTCACCTCCCTGGCCTACAGCCAACTGCTGCTTTCCATGACTGCTGAGCTGAGAGTTTATCTTCCAATTACTTTCCTCCACGTTACCCTGACTTCTAATGACACTATGGCCTTTAGACATAGATCCTGAATGCAAGTCTGGAAAATGAGTGGTACGGTCCAAATGGCCATGTGAAGAATGGAGACTGTGGTGGGGTGGCCCACCTTGGGGAGGATGTGAATTGGCTGAAGATGGTGGTATGCCACTCCTATATGTGATCTCTGAAGCAGGGGTAGGAAATGTTGAACCTCGTGCCAAGGCACCAGATGGCTCTTGGGATCTGATGGCTTTTGAGTGCAGTGATGAATTTGAACCAGGTGCATTATTTGAAGATCTCTGAAACTCCTCAGCATGCCGTCGAGAGTCAACGGCAGGTTCTGAATGCTGACCCTGAATGTCAACACTTGCCTTATGCGTCGGATTTCTAGGGCCATGAGGTGAACTGTTGTAGTGTGAAATGTCTCTGTACTCTGGCATGGCTCGATGTTCCCGAGTTATTTCCCTGCTTTGATGTGAAATCACTCCTTGGTTTACAGCATCCAATTTCACCATATCCATCGAATAATGCCCTTGCTGAGACATAAATTTGTGTTGCTCATCTGTCTGAAGACCTGGCATTGATCCTTTCGAAGCCAAATAGCCATGACTGAGCTCCTGACTCTGACCTGGGTGTAATCCATGGACAAGACCTTGTACATCCACTGGCATTGCCTTTACTGCTGTGGAAGAAGGGTGACCAAAACTGGAGTTTGTGGGTAAAACCATGGGCGTTGCACCACTGCCCATTGATGAAGAGCCCAAAGGTTTTTCTGTCAACTGGTGTGGCGACAGAACTGACTTGGAAGTTGGCACAAGTGGAGGCTGGAAAGGAGATGGAACGCCATCATAAGAGGGCCGGAGTGGATCATGGGTTGGCATTGTACCAGCATGGGAATCACCACGAACATGGACACCAATTTGTTGATGCGGTGTTGAAGCTGGGATGGTACCAGGATGGCGAGAGGTGACAGGATCTCTGCTAAATCTAGAATCCATGCTTTGACCACGGCCTTCCTGTGGCATGGCCCTTCGATCTGAGAATCCTCGTTGGTGTGTAGGGTGCAAGTGTGGAGGAGGTGGCTGCAGCGCTGGTTGCTGCTGCTGAGATAGTGCCGATGTGGAGATCTGTGGATGGTGATGGGGTAGCAAAGGGGGTTGAGATATTTGAGGGTGAGGGTGAAGGTGGGGCTGATTATCTCCCATGGCCACAGGTGAATCCTGATGGGGTATCACATGTCCACTACGCATATCATGGTGGCCACGGCTAGCAGCTTCTAAAGCTCGCTGCTGTTCCTCTTTGGTAATCCTAGCTGGGTCAAGGCCCCCACCCCTCCCATCATGTTGACCTGCTGTCAAAGAGCCATGACCCCTAGCTCTACCATCATGTTGACCGACGGTCAAAGGGTCATGACTCCTACTTTCCATGGCAAGAATTCTAGAGTCTGGTGGTCCCGGCCGTAGTGAGGCACTACTTCTTGAAGGTTGTGCTGGTGGTGGTGGTGGGTGTTGCTGCTGGGGTTGTTGTGGCGGTGTTTGCAGTTGCTGTTGTTGCTGCTGTTGTTGTGCTTGTGGAGGTTGGAGGTGCTGCTGGGGTCGATTCATATAATGGAAGAGGCTATCTGTGGGTACTGTGGTGTGATGGTGATGGAACCCGGGGGGTCCACTCAGAGACATGGTCATCTCTACACCCATCCCCACCCCTGACCCCAAGCGGTTCCGATCCTTCATGGACTGCATCCCTATTTGAGGCTGGAAGGCTCAGAGGTACTGAAGGAGTGGGGAATGGAGCTGAAACTCCTCTTGCTGTCTGTGGGGAGAGTCCATTCAGAGCATCTTGAAGGTCGTTGGGTTTTGAGCAGAACAAATTTGAATTCTGGAAAGACAAAGAAAAAAAATATACATATCAACAGTAATAACAAAAGAACAATTTAAAAGGTCTTATCATCATTTTCTTTTCCTTTTATTTCTTTAAAGGTAAAAAAAAAAGTTGGCTCAAACTACTGCAAAGTTTAAAAATATTCATTCTCTTCTTTATTTGAAATTAAAAAGAACACAAGGGAGAAAAATATATGTATATTGTGCTATATATTTGCAAATCGGGCTTTCTATCCGTTCGCATCATCGTCGCACGGATTGTTTCCATTCATTGTTGGTTAAAATCATGACTCAATAATAGAAGTACCTATGAATAGTATAAAATAATACACATCTTTCGTCTGAATCGGCAGTTCAGTGATTAACAGAACTGGGCACGAGCCGAAAGTCAAGAGACCTTCACCATGTTCAGTATAAGCGTGCTTGACCTGTTGGGGAAGACAATCGCTGGCGCAGAAAGACCTATAACGACAAGTCATCGGCGTTGTGTTTGTAAGTAAAGCACTTTACTTCGATTACCTCACTTGACTCTTGGCAATAGAGAACAAAAGACCTTGTCGGATTTCTAGTTCAAAGTGATTTAAGAGGCTGTTCCACTGTACGCACCGCAGGGAGTTGAAAAGACATGAGAGTGCAATGGCTTGCGGGGATTTTTTTTTTTTTCGGCGTGTTTCTTTGTTCGGGTGTTTTTTTCCCTTAGAATTCCACTCTTCATGGACACGAGAACGCAACATGTGAAGTGGAAACGTTTTGTTTTTGTCCTATAATTTGAGGAGATTTGATATAATCATTTTCGCAAGGAATAATAATGTATTGGAACATGGATTTTTTCTAAGACACTAAAAAAAGTAAAGAAAAGATGGTGATTCATTACATACGAGTCAAGACCAATGAAAATTACGCTTCACACACAAACAAACATTTTCCTTGTTAACATGAATAGCCACTTATCTTAGACATAACTTAAATGAAAAAGGCAAAATACTTAAGGGCTAACATCGACAATAAATTCGAAGTGAAGAGAGAAGAGAAGAGCTTTTATAACGTGAAATATCCGCTTTATGCACTTGAAGCGCTATAGAAGGGGTCTCCAACCAACAGCAACATATAAGTTTAAGGACGAGACAAGCCGCCTGTTATTCGATAGAACAATATAATATATTGATTTTTTGGACAAGGACTTCGCTGTTGACGGCCAGACACTCATTGCAAACCTCCCTATGGTGAGAGAATGTGAATACGGAACCATTTCCAAGGACCCAGCTTCCTACGCTCCCGGCTGGATTCGAACCCATGCCACATGGTCGCTAAGTAAACAATCTACAAAGCTAATGGAAGGATCCGCATAGAACCATGCGGAAAAACGCAAATAGTCTCCTGAAAAAGAGCAGCATGCTTGTACATAGCTGCCCTCAACATGTAAAAGTTAAGTATTTTACGGTCTCGGTCAAACCAGTGCTTGTGTATGGTAGTTTCGTATTTTATCCACACTGTCAAAGCCAATAGATGAGATAGAGAAAATGCAGAGAAATGCAGCCATTTTTGTAGCAAAATAAACATCATGTTACAACAGACAATACAAACATGACAAATTTAGATTGGATACACCTGGAGGGAAAAAAAGCAGGTAACAAAGTTACAATTTTATTCAAAGCAATTAATGGTGAGACTATCACATCAATAGATTAATTTGAAATGAAAAGGAGATGAAGACAGACAAATATCAAGAACTTAATCCTTCAAATGACCACAATCGGACGTTAATCATTACTATTATAGTCCTATTGCCCTAGCCCGATCACGTTGTGGAACAACCTACCAAACCCAATGAAACTCAGTACTGGAGATTTCAAAAAGCACTTGAAACATCCCTTTTAAGGCAATATACTGGTTAACATTTTCCAGTCATAATTAGAAATGTGCTCGTTGAACATACATAATTAACATCTTTTTAATGGTAATGATTTCGCTTTATTGCCATTTTGAATGCATAGACAATTGGAACATTGTGTGGTATGAGATCATGACATGAATCCTACAAAATACATTACAAGAAGAGTCGCATAAGTCTCTGGGAAAAAAATATTTGTGTTACACGATGATGATAATATGTGAGGGCTGTGATTGCGATGATGTTGATGATGGTGATTGATGATGATGATGAGGAGGAGGAGGAGGATGATGATGATGATGATGATGATGATGATGATGATGATGACAAAAACCCACAATTGGTTAATGAAGATAATCTTTGAAATTTGGTTTGACATTTAGTTATTTCATGACAACCTTACTGCAGTTGGGGAGAGACTACTTGTACATCGACTAGTTCTAGTTCTAATGTTGCGATAGTTCATTTTGGAAGGCAGAAGTTCAAATCATTTATTTGCTGAATACTAAACTAATCTCAGTCAATCAGCTCATATGAAGACTAATAGATTACTGTTTAGGGAGAGGATGAAAAGGTTGTAGATCTATATCCACGACGAATTTTGTTTTCAGGGAGTATTTCAACTAAGCAAAATACTATTGTGTATTGGGAGCAAAATTAACTCGTCCTAAAACATGAAACATGTCATCAAAAGTAGACTTAGGCAAGTTATCCAATTAAAAGGAAGGCACACAGTCTTTCAACCAGGTGACAATGTTTTATATTCTTCCAAACGCAAGCAGGGTATACAGAGAATAAACAAAGCCAGTTACTTTGTAAACAGTCTCTTAGATTTTAATTAAATTCAAAACATCAAGGTAGGACACACTTACTTAGTATTTCATCAAAGCCGGCCGATAAGTAAAATGCCTTTCATGTTTTCCAATTTTAAAACCAAGAAAATATTCTAACAATATACAAAATGAGAGGCTGAATGAAGCTAACAGTTTAAAATACGTGGATGTAAACATACGCAGTAAAAGTTAAAACTGAAAGATGAAGATAATGCAGTGTGCAAAAAGCAAGCTCTAAACTGGTATTCATCTAACCAGTTGCCCTATATTAACCAAAGGAAGATGTGTAACTCTATTTGTTAAGCCTATTTTGGAAAGTGGATGCTGTGTCTGGGGTCACCACACCAATAAACGAAAAAGAAATGTGGAACAAATTCAAAAGAATGCAGCACGCTTCGTAACAAAAGACTACCAAAATTATACTCTGTGCAGTACGCTTACAGCAATGCGTAAAATAGGATGGATCCTCCGCGACGAACACAGGGCTAGGATTGAGTCTACAATTCTCTACAAAATCATAAATATTCTAATCGACATACCAATTGATATGTACCACATCAACAACTGTAAATAATAACATTAATACTAAACAAATCAAATGGTGAAATTTCTGAGTGCAACATTCAATTCCAGTTTGCCACTACAATTTATTGATTCTTTCTTCCCTAAGCTGCCTCAGATTGCGGAATACAACCCCCGATTCTATCAGATACAGTCGTGACTTGGACTCTCTCAAACAGTCCCTTTGCTACATTACCCTCAGATCAAACCACAAAATACGTTTAGTATTCTGTGGATCAAACTAGAGGACATCATGGGCTTAAGCTCAACCCTTACCTTTTTCATGCACTTCTAAAGTTGAACTCGTTTTATTGCCATTGTCGGAATTTTATTTGAAGAAAAAGAAGAAGAAATGTATAAGGCAGACGGAGTATTTCATCGCGGCAGACTGCCATCTGTTGTATTTTACTCATAATATGTACCATCACCTTAACATTCGTAACTCTTTTATTAGCGCTTTCAACCCTATTCAATATCACGTTTTGATTCCCAAACTCTTACGTATGGGCTTGCACGCAAACACAAATGGATTTGGGATCTTTTAACCAAAATACCTCAACTTGTTCGTCTGATGTCAGAAAATGGAATTTACAGCTTCAACACACACATACACACACACACACACACATCTTGGAGGCTAATGGATGTGTGTATTGCTATAATAAAGAGTGTCTAATGTCTAGATTGACAAAGAATCTAGGTTCTGGTCTAGATTTTGCTAGAATCAAACTCGACATCTAGGTCTAGATGTAGGTTAAGGTTTATTCAGTTTATTATTTTTAAAATCGCCTGAAAAGAAAGAACATCAATTGACATTAAATTAATAATGGAAGTATCTTTCATTTTCAAGAGTTTAAGGTCGGTGCGCTGATCAGGCCATTTGATTCATGTGTCCCCGAACACTGGCCTTTGGACCGTTTACTGTGTCCTTAACCCAAATGACCACCGACGCTAGATTCTGGCTTAACAATTTCCACATTGTTTAGAGTAAACAAGAATTAAAGGAAGACCTAGATATGGACTCTAAGTCTTTCGTGAAGGCCAAACTTTGTTTCCTTTCCTCTGAAAAAAAAATCCTTGATTGGGAGCTTGGCTCAAGTTGTCACTTCTTTTGACTGGATAGATCTCTTTCATCTGGAGATCAAAAGTAAGTATTGATTGTTATAAATGTAAACGCCTAGCTCCATCCAACAAAATATATTGTTCAGATCGAACTCAAGAAGTAATAAAAAGAATATGTGCCCACCAAAGTAGCTTCTAGAGAGCATGGGCATCGGCAAGAAGTATTACAAACTTGTAGAAAAGATGATTTTTAAAAATTGAAAGAAACTAAATCAGAGCAAGCAAAAAAATTAATATCAAGAAAGCAAAAGACCCCCCCCCCCCAAACCGTAAGGGAATCCCACTCAAATTATTTATATAACATGCTAAATGAAGACATAAAATAACCCCCTCCCCCCTTTCCAAAAAAAAAACAACAACAAAAAACAACAACAACAAGAGACAAACAAACAAACAAAAACTATGACCTTACATCAAAAGTAAAAGGCAAGAAGAATTAGCTGTTCCTGATCTAGTCAATGACAAAAATCAATCAATCAAAGACCCTAAAGAAAAGGCTAATATCCTAAATGAGCAGTTTTCAAAAAACCTCTCAAACCTAGTGTTAGAATAGCCGTAAGCTTCGATGTAGCTGGATGTTTGGTTTATTCCGTTTGCGCTTCTGTATGCTCCACGTGAGTTTTGTTTCTTTTCTCTCTCCCTTAAATTTTAGTCTCGTCTGTACCTGCTTTGTGACTGTCACTGCGCAGATTCATTCTGCGACTTTCTGTCCCACTGGACACGTTATTCATCGTTGGGTTCTATCGTATATTATGCACTCCTAGGTTCTACCCCTTCTGGTTTGAATTTCTTATATTCCTTTGTGAGGAATTGTATTGTGTGGACCTTTTTCCGTTGACAAGGTAAATTCCTTTAACGGTTAAGTTTAGTTGTGTTTTAGTTGTGTTTCATTTTACTTATAAGTGATAATGTTCCCTTTTTATTTATTTTTTTATCTTCTTATTTTCTCCTTATCCCTTTGAGCCATCCCATTTCCATTTTCCTCCTTGTCCCTTGGAGCCATCCCATTTTTCATTTATGCAATGCTCATTTAATTGTCCATTAATTATAGCCAACATCGATCATTTTCATCATCATACTTTTCATTTCTGGACTCGATATCTTACGAAAGTGTGTGTGAGTGATTGTTGATCCTACTATTATTTCAGGGGATTTATACTTCACGTCAAATGTCATCATCCTTTGAATTGTCTCTGTCTGCCGTCTCTGCCTGAATTTGCCATACCACTTAACGTGCTGCTCAGTCATCCCAGTGTCGCCTACTACCATTGCCCTATCGGCCAGAGTACCTTTATAGTGTGAATGCGAACCTGTGCCTTGAGGAAACCAGCGCCTGGGATAATCTTATTAGATCTTTTCATCATCCTTATCATTTGTTAGCGCCCTATAGTGGACATTAATCAATTTAACACCCTTTTACAGCATAGTATAAGTTATTTATAATTACGGCTTTTGCCAAACGAAATTAACATTTTATTCGGCTTTTGCCTAACAACTGTAATTTCAAAGCAGATCGGCTTTTGCCAACCCAATTTAAATGATATTCGGCTTTTGCCAGACTAATTCATATATAGTTCACCGC
>JAOWAY010011031.1:0-12596 GCA_028565895.1 Goniobranchus geometricus
GCCAAGTCCTTCTGCAGAGTTTGAGTTGCCCCTATCAAGTCGCTGCGTGTGAAGACTTTAGTGTCATCAGCAAATAAGCGCACTGGGTTGTCAGCAACATTTGGCAGATCGTTGATGTAGAGGACAAAAAGTACAGGACCCAGCACGCTTCCCTGGGGGATGCCGCTAGTGACAGAAGCTTCTTTGGATTCAGCAGAATTGACGACTACAGTCTGTGTTCTATTAGTGAGAAAGTCTTTGATCCATGCAAGAATGGTCCCACTGATACCGTGTGCTTCAACTTTAGCAAGGAGGCGGTGGTGTGGGACACTATCAAAGGCTTTTTGGAAATCCATATATATGACATCCACTGAACCTCCGTCATCTAGAATTTGTGTCCAGGTATCCATAACATCTAACAACTGTGTGACGCAGGATCTTCCAGAGACGAAACCATGTTGTTTGTCACTGATTAATTGGTTGCTCTCAAGATGCGACATCAATTGCTCCCGGACTAATGTCTCCATAACCTTACAAATGATGCAGGTTAAACTAACGGGCCTATAGTTGTTGGCTTGAAGTTTACTTCCCTTCTTAAAAATCGGGCATACCTTTGCTTGTCGCCATTCATCAGGTATTTTTCCTTCCTCTAGAGACGTTCGAAAGAGTTTGGCAAAAGGATGTGCGAGAGTATCCGCAGCCCTGGAAAGAAGCATTGGGTGGAGTCCGTCTGGGCCAGCGGCTTTGCCTGTGTGTAGTGTGGATAGCAGTTTCCTTACTTTCTCAACTGGTATCTCAAAATCTGTAACAGATTCTCTATAGTCATAAGTTGGGGGACTTGGCATATTGGTGATATCCTCAACAGTAAAAACACTTTGAAAGAAGTTGTTCAAAATCTCTGCCTTTTCTTCGTCTGTGGAGGTTTTTGTTCCGTCTGGCTTCTTGAGATCAGCCACTCCACTCTTTGTTTTGGTTTGTCCATTTACATATGACCAGAATGCCTTTGGATTAGTTTTGGCGTTTCTTGCTACTGTTTGTTCAAGATATCTTTGGGCTTCCCTGCAGGCTTGCCTAGCCTGATTGTTTGCTCTTAGGTAATTTTGGTGGTCTGTGTCGTCACGACTTTTGATCCATTTTCTGAACAATTTATGTTTTTCCCTCACAGCTGCAAGCGTTGTTTTGTCCATCCATTGTTTCCTTTTCTTATCCCTTATTTTTACCAAGGGAACATAGAGTTTAGTGGCACAGTTGATTATATCTTTAATTTTCTTCCACATATCATTTGTTGATAATCCTTCTAATTCAGTGTCCCAGTCGGTATCCTGGAGGTACTTGGTAATCGAATTGTAGTCGGCTTTGGTGAATGCAAAACGTTCACGGAGAGTTTTTTGGTACGATAAAGAAAGGCTCAGAATCAGTGTGGCGTGATCACTTTTTCCCAAACTTGCTTCTGTGTTTATCTCGTTAATGATATCTTCACGGTTAGTTAAGACTAAGTCTAGGAGGCTGGGTTCTTGGCCTTGGCGATGGCGTGTAGGTTCAGATTGGTTCTGTATGAGAAACGCATCTTTGCATGTTTCAAAGAAATGATTCGCTGGGTGTAACCTATCAGTATTGCACCTCTGACTACTCCAATCAATTTCTTTATAATTGAAGTCGCCTAGGATGAGTAGATTCTTTGGATTATCGGACACTGCTTCCATGATGAGCTTGTTAAGGTTTTCATTGTTTTCTGTGGTACTTGAGGGACTTCTATAGATTAATCCTATTCTAAATTTTTCGTCACCAGATTTGCATTCTACAAATATACACTCCTCAAAGTTACTCTCCAGTTGCTCACACACTGTGGGCTTCAGTTCAGGTTTGACATACAATGCTACACCTCTGCCTTTCTTCTCCAGATTGTGAAACAATTCATAGCCATCTTGTGCAATTTCACACTCTTGTACTGCGAATTTAGTATTCTTAGGCTTTACCTCCGTTATTGCCATTATCATTGGGTCATGATGTTCTATTATAGCCTTGAACTCGGCTCTCTTATTTAACAAATTGTCGCTGTTTGTGTAGATACACACCCCAGAAGACAAAAAATCATTATTAACGTCAGAACTCAAAAGGTTAACAAATTTAAAACTATTTACATGTGAAGATATCTGATTTTCTACTCTTCCTCTTTCCGGCCGGGCTTGCCGATGTTGACGACTTTGCCCCATCTCACCACCCACCTGGCATTGTCGTCCCCCGCCAGTCTAGACTGTTCACGTTTCCTTGACATTTCTTTGAAAAGCTCTTCGTCTGCCTTTCTTTCCAAAAGTGTCATGTCTTTCCTAACGGATATGGTATTAAGAATATCTTTTTCATCTTGGTCATCTCTTTTCTGGAATTCTTTTTTAGCCTTGATAATTTGCCTTAGTGCATCATCCCTAGCAGTTTGGCTTTGGAAGGCAATTCTCAGAGGTCTACCTATCTCTTTCCTCTCCGATGGATTCTTTGTTCTGAGTCTTCTTATATCTATGAGCTCACCCTTTACAATAAGAACAACATCAACTTCTCTAATTCCATCAATGAATTCAACCGGTTTCTTGAAACCCCCACAGCTTTCGATAACAGCTACATTTTGGGTGTCTTCAACATTCATTATGATAATCTCCAAGACGCACCAACAAAAAAATTCAAGGCTCTCTTTGATGAACTCAGTCTGAAACAGTTCGTTACTCTTTAGTACCCATAAAAAGGACCTTAGATCTTATTCTTGTAAGAAACTTTCAATATGAATTTCCTCATCCAATAGTTGAACGCTTATGTTTGTCTGGTCACTAGATCTATGTCATATCACTTCCACTTTCATTCCCAAAAACAAAACAAGAAACACAAATAATCAAATCTGAAAGTATAAAATCAAGGGATTTTAGTCTTTTTAAATCTGACTTGGCCATGTCCTTCAATCAGAGCGAAGAAATGTTACTTAGATCAATATGAATTTACAAATCGTACTTTAAATGTCCTGAACAAATTCACCCCGTTGAAAGAGCGAAATGTCTCTCGTTGTGCTTTTGCCTCTTGGATCAAGGCTATTGTTAAAGCACAAAAAACAAGTCAGAAGACAATCTGAAGGAATAATATAAAATAGGCCCTACTGTACATAAAGAGATTTCATTCAAATTAATGAAAAACAATAGAATAGTTTCACGTAATTCAATAAAAAGAGCTTTTCAGTGCTCTTGACGATATGACTGATAAAAGGTAAACAAAAGGACTTCCAAACAACATTCCCACAAATGTACTGGCTAGCGCCGAAACACTTTTCTTTTTTTTTGATGAAATATTACAACTCAGAAATCATTTAGATCAATTCTTACAATGTCCAATCTTTAACAGATACAATATTCCCCACTTTAGTGTCTTTACTCCATTGACTACCAAGAAAAATTTTGCCTCATGGAAGCATGGAGAAAAGAGTGGGCTGACAACGCACCTAGAGGAGGGCAACACATTATAGACCCAACCATCAGGCCCTGTGGTTTCAACAGCAAACGCAAATACTGGACAGCCAGAAACAGACTCCTCACTGGACACGCAAGGACTGGCCATAACATGTTCAGATGGAACCTCAGAACATCACCAACATGCCCTCGATGCAATGATGCCCCTGAAACCGCTGACCACATTGTCCTACAATGCCCTGCGACCATGCTAAACGGTGCATATGAAACTGTTCAAAACTGTGACGACAACTTCAAAAATTGGATTGACGAGCACAAATTTGAGATGTAGCCACACGACACTACTAGCATCCGGAAAGGTGACCCTTGTGCAGGTGGTGACAATCATCCTCAACGGACAGCCTGTGACAGTGCTCTTTGATTCAGCTAGTGACTTTTCTTATATTAGACAGGATAGTGCAAAGAAACTGTGTCTAAGACAGAGGGCGAGACTTCAGGTATGATTTTCTTTAGTGGTAACCTGGTTGAACAAGATCACTATGTTTATGAAATGCAGACAGGGGGAGTAAAGATTACGCTTCTATCCCTTAAAAACATTGTCAGTCCTTTATTCCGGACCCCCGGTATACTCAAACCATTTCACAACACACCAATTTCTGAAAATATATCACATGCAAACGTTGAGTCAATTGACATTCTGATAGGGCTGGATTTCTAGCATGAGTTTATGTATTCAGGAAGAGTGATTAGCATTGGGTTAGTGGCACAGCATACGTTGTTGGAATGGATACTTTCAGGTTCTTATTCTTCTTTAAGCACAAGTAAAAATATAAAACGGGCTTCGCTCCTTTTCTGTTCACAGCAGCCATCTGAAGCTACGATCAGAAAACTTTGGGAATTAAGTTCCATTGGTATCCTGGGGGAGGGTCGTCCAGAACATGAGTCTCAATCTCAAGTTTTTGAAAACTTTGCTATGGGTGTAAATTTTACGGGCCAGAGATACTGTATGGGGTTGCCATGGAAAAGTGAGGCATAAAAAAGCAATTAATGAATAATGAATTCTCTGTTCAGAGAAGACTGGTCGCACTCGACAAGAAGTTGTCACGTAACACAGAGTTGAAAGGTAAGTACCAAAAGAGGTATTTGAAGACCTAGAGAACAAGGGAATAAGAAAAAGTCCCTGTCTCTTCCTCAGCTGCTAATCAGAACCCTACATTTTTTCTTCCTCACCACCCTGTAGTTAGAGATGAGAGTCAGACAACCAAAATACTTTTGATGCAAGTGCAAAGGGTGATTACGGTGTATCGCTTCATGATTGTGTGGAGGTGGGGCCCAAGAGGACACCAAACCTAATGCAAATTCTCCTCAGATTTAGGAGATGGACCTGTGGTTTATCTGCAGATATTCAGAAGGCCTTTCTGCAAATTGAGTTGAAAGAAATGGACAGAGATGTGCACAGATTTTTACTGTTTGATGCTCACAATCAGGTAAGACATTTGAGATTCAAAAGAGTGACATTCGGAATTGCTAGTAGTCCCTTCATGTTGAATGCAACCATTAAATTGCATCTTGCCAAGTTTGACAGGGATTATACCACCAGGGAGTAAGGGACCAACGTGTATGTTGATGACTGGCTAACGGATTAGACAGTGAAGAGGAGCTATCAGAAATGATGCTTAAATCAACCGAAATTATGCAGGCTGGAGGATTTCCACTCAGCAAATGGATTTCTAGGAGCCAAAATGTGAAAGAACAACTGCAACGGTCTTTTGATTCTCAGGATGAGACTACTGAAAGTCAGTCACAAAAGGTCTTAGGCTTGGCGTGGAAATCTACAAATGATGTCTCCCATTTTGATACAGGTGAGTGAAGTCTATACCAAGAGATCTTTGCTTGATTGCAAAACAATTCGATCCCTTGGGTTTATTTTCCCCATACACAATCACACTCAAGATTTTGTTTCAAAAAGTATGGAAATCAGGACTAGAATGGGATGAAATTCTTTCTTCGGAAATTCAAGATGAAATTAGTAGCTGGGTGGCCGGATTGGCGAACATTAGATGTTGAGAAATCCCTCGCCGTTTGACATGTTTTGATTGGAAAGATGTGCGGTACAAGGAGTTACTTGTGTAGATACTCGTGACAAAGCATATGGGACGTGCGTCTACCTCACCTACAAAGATGAGCATGGCAGTCAACAGAGACTTGTGACTTCAAGGGTAAGAGTTGCACCTCTCAAAAGGGTAAGATTACCTAGATTGGAGCTATTGGCTGCCATTATTCTGGGAAAGAAAATCCAGCAGATTTACTAACCAGATGAGTGAAAGCTGGTGTTTGACTAAGTCCACTCTCTGGTTGAGAGGCCCTGATATTAGGCAGGAGACTCCACAAATACTAGAGCCTCGAGGTTTGTTTACTGACGGAGAAATTGTAGAGCTTGTAGAATCTGGCGTCACACAGCTCTACGCTATGAGCTCAGTTGCTCCTGAGAGCAGCGCTTTGGTTAAGAACGAGAGTTTCAACAGTTTCGGTAGACTTGTTAGAGTAATAGCTTTAGTCCTTAAGTTTGTTGAAAATGTGAAGGCAACTAGGAGACCAATAGTCCAGAAAACCTATAGTGATAAACTTCTTCGAGCGAGAGGTTTGGTCATCGAAGACCTTCAAAGAAGATATTGCAACCAAGAGATTGTTGATCTGCAGCAGCATGGACGAGTGGGCCGACACACTTCTCTGCTATCACAGTCTCCCTTTTTGGATAAGGATGGCTTGGTCAAGATCCAGGGCAGACTGGGACAAGGATGAAAGACACCCAGTTATTTTCCCTCGTGGTCATGCTACCCTTCTGCTTGGAAGCTCGCGGCATGCACTTTTGAAACATGCAGGTGTAGGTACACTCATTAGTTCAATGCGCAGTCAGTACTGGATAGTGGGTGTCAGAAGTTTGGCTAAACGGGTGGTAAATTATTGTGCTCAATGTAAACGCTTCGACAGTAGGCCTACGGACCAGGTAACGGCTCCTTTGCCCCAAGACAGAGTCACTCGAGCACCACGATTTTCGATGACAGGCACTGACCATGCTGGTCCATTGTATTGCAGTGACACAGGTGAGAAGAAATATGTTATAGTTTTGTTTACCTGTGCTATGACAAGAGCCCTACACTTGGAGCTGGTAAACTCTTTATCCTTGGATGACTTCATCTTGGCTTTTCTGCAGGAGAGCCTTACCTAGTATCATTTATTCAGATCATGCAAGGATTTTTCAGGCTGCCAGTGCCACTTTGCAGGCCCGACTTGGTAAGGAGATTGTGTGCTGGAAAAACAATTGTCCTCTTAGCTCAAACTGGGGTGGCTGGTGGGAAAGACTGATCAGGTCTGTGAAGTCTGCTCTCAAAAAATCACTTGGTAAACATTAAAATAACAAAAGTAGAACTAGATACGCTTTTGCCGGAGATTGAGGCTTATATTAACTCTAGACCATTGATGTACACTTCTGAACTAGGATATGTGTTGACCCCTTCGCATTTTTCTTATAGGAAGGGGCATCCCACTCACATCTAACAGGTTGTAAACCTATCAGAAAGATATGAATTTGAAGAAGCTTCAACCGAAAGATTTTGGTATGTATGGAAGAATGAGTACCTGAGAAATCTCCCTCCAGTCACTGCTATGAAAAAGCAAAAGGAATGGGAGCTTGGGAGTGGTTTCTTTGGTGTTTATCAAAAAAGCCTAGAATGCTCTGGGCATTAGGAAGAGTTCTTAAGCTGTATGAGGGTATAGATGGAAAAGTCAGAGCTGTGCAACTTCAAACCCAGAGAGGGATGCTTGTACGGTTCATTCAGCATCTCTGTCTAATGGAAGACCGTATTGGGGACCCGATTGATAACCACATACAAACTAGGTCTCAGCCAGCGGTGGCAGCTCAGATGAATGTCACTGGAGATAGAAATGCTGAGCTCCCCGTGACCACTCAGGCACAAGCTTCTAAACACACATCATCATTGAATAAGAACCCACATGAGGATTCGAATTCAGGTTCACGTTTAACCAGATCTGGCAGGGCTATCAAGCCAAGGAAAATGTTGAACTTTATTAGCATTGAGGTTTTTACGGATCTTACTGGGTTCATATCGTCGTACTCGTACGATCAAATCTATCTCAAGGCTGTGGATAGGTTAATGAAAATGTCCTCTGTTATGGCTGCATGTGTGTAGCACCATATGAATTCTTTCTATTATTGTTGATCTTGTCACTTCATTTCATTCAATACAGGAGGAATTCTTTGTTTTATTGTTACTCTTTTAAAGCATCAAATTCTTTGAACATATATTAAGCCGATGTTGTTGAAGAAAACTGTAATTGTTTATTAATTGACAATGATGTTAATTTACAGACTTGTCAATCCCAAATGCCTTACTTAGCTATCATTTCTAAGACTATTCGTCTCCTAGAAAAAAAAGAAAAAGAAAGAAAGGAAAGAAAAAATAAGTTTAAAAAAAAGAGCGATATGATGTAAGACAGTTTTTTAAAATTGTTGAATACCAGTAAAGGGATAATATGGTAGTTCTATTTTCGCAAAGACTACCGGTATTATTGGGATTGATGATCATTCATTTTTTGCGTTAACTTATCACTGCGTTTTGTTCATTTGACAGATTGATTTATATTTCATGAATGTATATTATATTTGATGATATTTAGTTAATGGTCTCTCCCCATTCCTGGGAGAGTATGTAAAGAATTTGGCCCAATCGGGAAAGGCCAAGCTTGAATAATTGTGTTGTAGTTGTATTGTGCTCTTGTATAACGGAATAGAAAAGTACCGTAAAAGAAATAAACGATGAAAGACATTTTTTCATTAAAGAAGAAAACTTGTTAGAGTCAGTAACTGAGATATTCTTTACTGACTGTAATTCCTCTTTAAAGAAGTTTTCAACTAGATGTTTTCTAATTGACGAAGGGCTACTCTTTCCAGAATTTCTTTTCAAATAAACGGCAAGTTTGACGTTGGTCTATAATTTTTCAGGTAATTTTGGTCCAAGTCATCTTTTTTCAGTTATGGATTGACTATGGCTTCTTTGAAAAGTTTGGGCAATTCACCTTCCACTAATGAGTTGTTTATAAAATAAATTATAGAAGGCAGAAGAATATCAAGACATTCAATGAATAGATCTGCAGGGAACACTCTGATTTCTGACCTGGAGAAGATCCTAGAGCGCTGGGCACGACACTTCGACAGTGTCTTCAACCGTCCTTCAAACATCCACGAGGAATACATTGAACATCTCACAGTGATCCCAATCAACGACTCAATGCTGATCCACCAACATTAGAAGAAGCCATAAAAGCCATCAAGCGTCTCTCCAGTGGCAGGGCACCAGGTGCCGTCTTCATCCCTGTAGAGGCCTACCCCTGTGGTGGCCCTAAACTGACTAAGAATATCACTTTCCTTTTTCACCACCATCTGGAATAAGGAAAGGCTTCCAAAAGACTTGAAAGACGCCTACATCACCCACGTTTATACGCGTAAAGGGAACAGGAACTTCTGTGATAATCCTCGCTGCATCTCTTTGCACTCTATTGCTGGGCAGATTCTAGTTCGTGCACTGCTTAATCGCAACCAGACGTGCCAACCTCACAATTTCTCTTTGCTTATTTTGGGAGCAATAACCTTAAACCAGAACCTGAACCTGAAACCTGATCTTTATCTCTACATATTTCTTTGGCTGAAAATTTGCGTCAAATGACGTTCAGGCACGGTTTTTGGGACATGGATAGATTTCTGTTGAAAAGGTTGCGTTAATGATGGTCAGAGAGCAAACCAAAGAGCGGTATTTTGTACTTTTTAAATAAGACTTGGAGATAAGAAGTGTTGCCTCGGGTATGAAAGGCATTCTAGAAAAAAAAAGCAATCATGGAGGATAGAGAGAATGGGAAAAAAACCAAGGGGAAGACCGCGACGACCAGGGAAAATAATATTATAGAGAGCTGGCTAAGAATGAGTGCTGCAAAAGAGGGACAACTGGCTATGGATCAAGGTGACTATCGTTACTGCTATCTCCAAAACGGCAAGCATCCATCTAAAACAAGAAAGTCCGGGCCGTTGCCCGATATTTTACTCCGAGAAAAAAGTTTGCGAAAAAGTCTGGCAAATTCGCGAAGCCTCGAAATACATGAAAGTGAGTTATGTCCAAGTCTACATAGAAGTGAAATAAGTTTTGTGTTGTGGACTGTTGACCTCAACGAAAACGAAAGCGTCTAGAACTGGATATTTAGAACTATACACGAAAGGGAAAAGAAACTTGATTGGATCTAAGTTCGCACAAATTAATAGGCGTGAAATATTGATCAGAGACCAAGAACTCTCACTTATCGATACATACACAGACAGACACACACACACGCAGACACACAAACACTACGTATATATATATATATATATGCGTCCTGGGCAAGATGTTAAACTGCATCCGATGTCAAGGCTCCTTTGAGAGTTGTGGAGAAGCTGGAGTTACCCCTTAGTTGACCTCACTCCCAGGTCTGCTCTGGCCTGGAGCAGTTATACCTGCAAGGACCCCAGGTATGGGTTAAATACATGTAAATACATGTAATCCAGCTATGGATGAATAGTTCCACTGCCTTGTGAATGTCTTGGGAAAGTCAAGGGCTAAGGGAGTAAACCCTGACAGAAAAATCCGTAGTGGAGCCCCGAAGGCGGTTGACTGGAACACGTGCCACCTTCTGGCAGCACCTGCATCTTGGTGCGTCCCCAGCCGTCTTGACCTAGTCTTTCTATTGGAACAGGCGCATCTGGACGAGAAAGTGTGGCTAATTCTGCGCAAGTCTCCTACACTTTAATCCAATTCACGCGCAAGTCATGACTTCATCCATCACATCACCATCATCTCCTTTCACAAGTCCTGCGGCGATGGAAGCGTGGCCAAGCCACAGGTGTGTACGCACTGGAAGTCGTAGTCACAACTCTACACGTAGGCAGCTCAGGCTAAGGGTCGCTTATCAGTGAATGAGACAGCACTGAAATTCAGCAGCCACCTGAGCGACGAAGCAGCCCTCTTCAGGACAACACTGCTTCCCCCCGGAGCCTGGGAAAGGGGCTAGAAAAGGTGCCCTAAACATTGACAGTCTCATCTCTTCCTGGCCAGCACGCCGTGGTTGGCGGGATCCCACACCAGCGGTAAGAACAGAAGTGTCAAGAAGACCTCTGTGACAGCTGTCACATTCGGTGCATGGAACATGCGGACCCTCCTAGACTGTCCTGGTACTAACCGACCGGAGAGGCGGACAGCACTTATTGCGAGTGAGTTAGCTCGCTACAAAGTTCACATTGCGGCTCTCAGCGAGACTCGTTTGGCAGATGAAGGACAACTGACAGAGCAGTCTACTGTTTACACCTTCTTCTGGATCGGACGAGGTCAGAACGAGAGAAGAGAGGCAGGAGTTGGATTTGCCATCCAACTAACCTGGTCAACAAGTTGGTTGCTCCCCCAAAATGATCAACGACCGCCTGATGACCTGTCGCCTGCCCCTCCCAAAGAAGAAGTTTGTCATACTAATCAGTGCCTACGCTCCCACCATGACGAATTCTGGTGAGGTGAAGGACAGATTCTATGAAGATCCGAAGGACACCATCAAAGCAGTACCCCAGGCGGCCAAGCTCATCATTCTTGGTGACTTCAATGCCCGCGTCGACAAAGACCACACTTCATGGGAGGGAGTGCTAGGAAGACCTGGAATTGGCAAGTGCAACAGCAACGGTCTTCTCTTGTTGGAGACCTGCGCTGCTCATGATCCCCTCATCACCAACACCATCTATCGCCTTCCCAACCGTAACAAGACGACTTGGATGCATCCTCGATCAAAGCATTGGCATCTCCTCGACTATGTCATCGTTAGGCAAAGGGACATGCAGGACGTTACAGTCAAGAGGACCATATGTGGAGCAGAATGCTGGACTGATCCTCGCCTGCTAATATCCAAGATGAACCTCCACATCAAACCATCTAGGACGCCCGAAAACATCAAAGTACCTAAATGCCTGAATGTTGCAAGGCTCAGGAATGATCACCTTCAGAAACAACTGGTAAAGGAGCTGGAGGACAAGTTACCACCCTCCATCACAGACCCTGATGCGGATTTAGAGGCAGAATAGACCCATCTTCGCAACATTGTCTATACTGCAGCTTTCAATGTCATCGGACCAAATGTGCGCAAGCATCAGGACTGGTTTGATGAAAACACCAGTCGAATCCAGTCCTTACTAGACGCAAAGCACAAACTCAACCATGTGCTTCTTAACGATCCATCTTCTGTTCCTAAGAAGGTTGCCTTTAGTGCTGCCAGAAGAAAAGTCCAATCAGAACTCCACCACATGCAAGATGCCTGGTACAAACAGCAAGCTGATGTCATCCAGGCATACGCATATAGGAAGGGCATGAAGAACTTTTACTCCGCCATCAATGCCGTATACGGCCCTACTTTGTCTAGCTCGTCCCCTCCCCTAAGCGCAGACGGGAACGCTCTTATCTCTGACGAAGAGAAGATCGTTGAGCGCGAGGCGCAACACTTCGACTGTGTCCTCAACCGCCCCTCAGACATCAACGAAGAAGCCATTCAACATCTTCCCCGGGTCTCAATCGACGATTCAATGGCTGATCCACCAACGGTAGAAGAGATCACAAAAGCCATCAAGCGTCTCTCCACTGGTAAGGCACCTAGTGCTGATTCCATTCCTGCAGAGGTTTACACCTGTGGTGGTTCTAAACTGACTGAGAGCCTCACTTGCCTTTTCACCCCCATCTGGAACCAGGAAGGCTGCCACAGGATCTGAAAGACGCTTCCATCATCCACCTCTAGAAGCGCAAAGGAAACAGAAACTCCTGTGATAATCACCGAGGCATCGCTCTACTTTCTATTGCTGTGAAGATTCTGGCTGGCGTCCTCCTCAAACGCCTCAACGCACACCTTGAGAATTGGCTACTTTCAGAGACCCAGTGTGGATTCCGTGCAGGCCGTGGCATTGCAAACATGATCTTTGCAGCCCGCCAACTTCAGGAGAAGTGCCAGGAACAGAATGTCGGAATATACACCACCTTTGTGGATCTTACGAAAGCGTTTGACACTGTCTGCCGCGAGGGTCTATGGAAGATCATGGCCAAG
>JAOWAY010011142.1:0-25927 GCA_028565895.1 Goniobranchus geometricus
ACATTTTGATAAAACTGATACAGATGACACAGATAATTGGTATAATTCTTATGATTTTCATAACCTAAATATACATATTTATTATTATCATTACATTTACACATGGAAAGCATTGAAGTTAGATATCCATTTGCAATTTCAAGGATAAACTTACAGAACTTACAGATATACCTATAACAAGAACAGAATCTTCAGAAAGCCAGGTGGAGAAAAGGACTTTTCAAAATATTATTCAGCTTTGACACTATTTGATGACTCGAAAGACATAAATCAAATGCCTTGACGTACAATGGAAGATGCTTGAGAATAACTGGGAACATCAATAAAAACAAATCACGCCAAAATAAAATGAAAAACCTTCAGGAAATCAATATCTAAATATCACAAAATCAACAGTGCAGCAAGCCAACATTATAAAATTAAAAATACAACTGAGAAGGTCTACTGTTTTATATCAATGGCTAACAGAATATGGTATGGCTCAGAATGTTGGAGAATAACTAATGCCAACATACACAGACTCTGTTTTCCACATAAAAAAAATCTAAGAAGTATTCTAAAAATGTGGCCAAATACAATTTCGAATGAAGACCTCCTTCAGACATGTCATAAGAAACATATATGGAGAAAATAATCCTCAAAAGAATCTTCAGATGGACACTGCAGGGCATGTTCTTAGAAGAGAACAGAGCAACATCTCTAAAATAGCCCTACACTGGACACCCGAATACAGAGAACCATACCTGAATCATACCTGGAGTTCCATCCACAATTGCCCAGGATAAAGAGAAATGGTCATCAATATGCCATCTCTCTATTTCCTACATGCCGATATACTTTTTGTTATTCTCTGTGTTCCCATTTTCGTCGTATTAAGTGATTTGTTCAGAGTGTATTTTTAAGTATATGACAATCCATTTCCAGTGCATATTACCTTTTGGATTAAATTACATGCCCAAGTCTCCCACGATACTTTTTGGTTTTTACATATTTCGATGATGAATAAATCATCTACAATTTGTGAACGTTTCGTATTGGAGGAGTTTCTGTGCTTTTGTTCTTTAGCACACATTTTGTTAGGAGGCAATTAAACAATTCAACATCAACAATAATAAAATGTAAAACTGGAAGACAGCCGCTTGTCCTCAAAAAAGTTACAAAACCAAGAAAAGAAACACACCAAGCAAGTACTGCGACCAAAAGAAGCTGCACACAATTACACTCTTCCATAAGGGGTGATATAATGGGAGCATCACAAGAAAGCATAACCACCCAACATGCATCTGAATTAAAGCAATTCACACTAGGCTGTCGCCATGACATTTGTAAAATGGCTGGAATCAAATCTAAGGCAAGAATGAGTAGCCACTCTGTGATGGCAATGAAGGAAGCTAAAGACCTAACCAGTTACGTAAACAGAAACTATTTCTGAAGCAAGTTGGTCTCTCATTGCCTAATGAGAATCAACAAAGAAAAGAAATGAAAGGTCTCGCTGTTGATAGCATTGTCACACAGAGGATTTTGTTGATTCCTCAGGACAGACTCAACAGGCAGTATTTGGCAGGGTTGCAAACTTGACAAATTTCATAATGCAACTTCTGGATAAACACAAAAAGCATGCAACATTGACATGGCATGATTCCACCATTCCAGAAGACGAAATTTGGGTAAAATTTGGTGGGGACCATAGCATGAATAGTTTCAAATTTACTTTACAAATCTCAAAACACAACACATATGTACTTGCTATGGCTAGGATCAGACTGTTATGAAAATTTAAAAAAATGCATATCTATTTTACCTTCACGACTGGAAGAGCTTTCTAAATCAGAATGGGAGGGGAAGAGGATTGCTTTATTCATTTTTGGGACTTGTGATTTTTTAACAAAACTTTTTGGACTGTCAGGGGCTCAAGGCACATATCCATGTCTATGGTGTCCTGCACCAAAGTTGGATATGATGAAATCCCATCATACAGATTCCCTATCACGTTCATTGGCAACCATGAAATATGACTACAGATGATAATGTGGCCATGGTTTGAAGAAGAATGTATCGCCATTCCACTATAATCTTCATAAGCCAATGCTTGACATGGAAACAAGTAGGGTTGCTCCTCCATATCTTCATATTCTCTTAGGAATAGTCCTAAGACACGACCGCTTTCTCGAGGATGCAGCACATGATTTAGACCTACAAATAAGTTTGCAACTGGAAAAGGATTGCAGAGGAGAGTCCGATTCCTTATGCCAGTACAGTAACAACTGGCCAGAAGCGGAGAAGATCAAAGAGAGAATTCAACTTCTCCAAACGGGTGACATTGTGTCTGATACACTGGATCAGAAAGACAGCTTCCAACAAGAGTTGTTGCCATTGGAAGAAAAATTATCTAACATACTATACATGCCACTCAGTTATCGATCAGGACCTATCTGCTCACAGTTAGACAACATTCTAAAAAAACACAACATCACACCATAGGCATACCACAGCAGGTCTTTCATCAGTAACAATTACCACAAATACATTTCAGCTAGAGTATACAAAGAACTTACACCATTCATTCTCAATATAACGATGGTATGCACTTACAAACAAATCATAATAGACATAGCGCACTTTGTCACGGCAAAATTCAATGAATTGAACGAATTATTTCAAAACATTCACATTTCAATATCACACAATAAACAAGTACCTCAAAATGCTCTCGCACATATTCAAACATGCATTACGATATACATGACCCTTTATAGGAAACATTTCAAGAATAAAGTCATTCCCAAACAACACATTTTAGAAAAAACATTGCATTCCATATGGGTTTGGTATGGCGTTCCATGGTGAGCAAGCTGGTGAACTAATTCAGGGCTCTGTTGCCAAGTTAGAGAGAAGAGTGGCAGGGATAAAACATGAAGAAGCTGAATTGAAGCTCATAATGAGGTCACAATCACAACACCTTCAAACGTCATCTGAGCTTTGAGCATATGAGCCCACGTTAAAGAGGAGGCGTGAATAATGAAAGTTGTGATGACATATGCACTCATAACAATTACTCAAAAACCACATACAAACACACACACACGCACAAACAAAAACACACACATATGCCAAAAAGAACAAAGAAACAGACCTGCAGGCACACATACTTACACACACACACACACAAACACTAGTACATACCAACAAATGCACACAACAGCTCTCAGCAAGTCTATAGCGAGGTGTTTTGGGGATGACTCATATTAACATTTCAGCGACGCAGATTACCCTCATTAGATGTGTAATATCTTTTCATGGAAAACCTCCTCCAAGTTGCCGTAAAGTGAGATAAAAATTTTGATCCCTTTTGTTAATCCTTGTGTAAAAATATCAAAAATTTTTGGTGGAGATCATGTCAAACTCTCAAGTTAAAATGAACAACTTTTTTTTCCAGTCAACATCTGTCACAGAACATAGTGGGTATATTTATAATGTTATACCTCTCAAACTTTTATGCTTCCTTTGTGTATGATTTTTTCCTCATGGTATATGATAGGTGTCTTTCTTTAAGTATTTGTAAAATAATACACTGCTATGGATGTAGTGCAGTTGAGACGGTCTCATTTATTAATCCTTGAAAATCTATATGCTTTGTAAGACGAGGAGGCGCCAAGTAATTGGGAATTCCTGAAAACCAACGGTCGCGACTCTGTGACCTCTTTTACTGCAGGTAGAGCAAAGCGGGCTATTCGACTCCAACTAAGCTATTGTCTGAAACGGCCATGCTTAATGTATTAGCTTAGAGAAAAACCAGAGTAGGGATTATGGACAAAATATTGTTTTTCAATAACCAATCTATGGCACAGATATTATTATTACTCTTACTTTTACAAACTTGGCGGGTGATACACTGAGATTAAAAACAAAATCAAGATAAACAATCATTGGTGTTCATACAATATGGTCTCCACCGGAGTTCATTTCTAGGTCTAGCCTCGTTTAGCATCATTTGGTTGATTAAATGAAGTTAAGTAAGTATTGAGTAACTAACTGACACATTCATTACAAGTCATATTGAACCTTTCTCTTTCATTATCACTGCAGGGTCACATCGGTGAGTTGTATGATATGCCCACTAAATGCTACAGACATTTACTTACTTCTCATTCAGCAAAGAATTCTAACAGAGGCTTACTATTTGCATAAAAAGTACACCGAGCTTAATTCTTTTTTCTTCTTCATATTTTGTAAAATGAAAGGCACACTTCCCTAATTCATTTGATACCTTCTTCTTAAAAGAAAACGAAAACAAAAACTTATCATAATAAAAGAGAAAACAAAAAGTTGTGAACTTTAGAGAGGAACGAATCCAAATGAAGGCTCTCATCCAAAGAAGAGAAACTGACTAGCTTTTAAAAGAGAAAACCCCCAATAACTCCACCACGCACCTTTGTTTTAGTTTTGAGATTGTGAAATTTTAAACAAAATTCACGTGTCAAGGTGGAGATGGATTGGAAAAAACAAAAACATCAATCATCATTGATATCCCTGACACAAACAATAGGATTTAGATCTACCAATTTTGGTCGAATGTCTATATCCCTATTCTGCTGTTCATTGTCAACAGCATAAGCAGAACTACCTTCCCCGTGGTATTTTCTGATATGGACATAGACACCTTTTCTCTTGTGATCATCAAAGCCACAATAAGAGCAGCTGTACCTTCTTTCAGTCATATGCCTGTTCACATGACTGGCCAGATCATGGCTGCTGGAGGCCACATAGCCACAGGTGGCACACAAAAGCAATCCACGCGTTGAGGAGAGCGTGGAGCAATGTTTAAATCCTTCATGCTTTGCAAGATGAAGACGAAACAAAAACTCGCTGTTCAAACATGTGTCACATAGATGGCATTGATATCTGAGCTTAGATCTTGACTTTTCAGCTGATGGTATCTCATGCTTACAGGCAATGCTGGCCTCCTCTTCATCGGTAACACAACCTAAGAGCAGGAAGGAAAAAAACAATCCCAATAACTTATTTTCAATAACTCTTGTGATCTTTCTTATTTGAAGAAAATATAAATACAATGCATACATATCAAAGAAGTTACATCTGTGCTTTGTGTACCAATGCTGACCGGTGAACTCCATATGCTTTTCTACACTTTTCGGTCTTCAGCTTAATTAATATAATTTATTATAATATTACCTGTTATGAGGTTGATAGCTTGAGAATATTTGACTAAATTCCAGAGAGGAAAAATGCCTTAAATTGGCATTAAATTCTCTTTAGAAGATACAAATAGGGCCTATACAACAAACGTATTGTATCTCTAAGGAATGAGAGAACAAATTGAAAGCATTGGTTTCATTAATGGCCCATTCAATAGGCTTCAATGCATGCCAAAATCTCACCACTGGATTAATGCCCCATGATGAACGTATAAGTGCAATCGATGAAATTTCAGGACAGTTCGAAACTATTTGGTCAAGTTATGGTCCGCTTGTCTTTCCCTTCTCTTCATTGGATAAAACCATTTAATATTAAAAGCAATTCGACTTTCACTAAAATGTTACAATAGGACTCATTATTCAGCTTTATTTTGTATTCAAACACATATTACTCTAACAACACTGAGGCTAAATCTAAACCCCCCCCCACAAAAATATGGCAAATAAGACCTAGATCTAACTAGGTCTAGATTTAGACACTAGTTTTAGACAAGATTTAGATGTAGATTAGATTTGGACAGAATCTAGGTCAAGATCTACTGAATTTATTGTTCCCCTTTTCTTATTTGCATCAATTAGATCTATACAGATTAGATTTATGGTCATATCATCACATTATTCTGCTGAATAAATTAATTTCGGAAATCGACTTTTTATCCGCAGCTGATAAAAAAAAAACCAGGCCTACCTACATAAGGATTAAAAGGTATGACACAGAATAACACGAGATAGCCAAGGATTGAATTGCAGGGAATACCACCATAGATCAAGACTTGGTCTTATAAATAAGGCCTACGCTTTCGTATTCAACATGAAAGTGCATGGTTTAATGAGGACTTAATGGAGCACAAAGCAACACAGCCCACAGCTTTAACTAATGTGTCACTATTCACTTGTGATGTAAATAAATACAAAATTTGTCACTTTTGAGAATGGCTCTAGATCATTAAATATAATCTAGAAATTTATATTTTAACCATTCATAAAAGGTCATTTCCATTTTGTTCCATGACCACGCCTTCCTTACGTTCCAGTAAAGACCATTTCTTGTAAAAATTTTGATCAATGGGACCTTAAAGAACATAATTCAAAAGGTAGAAGATAGTTCTGACTAGCATTTTGTAAATAAAGAGCTGAATTTGAGAAGTCTGAATTCCTCAGTGACCTGACTGTTGACACACAAAATGACTTTTAAATACTCCATTAAATTGACTGTCCTTAGTATGATAAACTGTTCAATTGGTTGTTTTCAAAGACATTTGTTACATACACATTATGCTTTAAAGAATCCACACTTTAAAGATTGACTATATTTTTCTTGTTCACTGAGTGTCAGTGATTGTCAGATGTTTAAAGATTTCCCCCTGGGAAAAAGCCTTCACTCTAAGGGCCAGGTACTAATATGACACTGGATTAAAGCTAGGGTCTTGATTCAATGTCTTTATTGAGAATTTACTAAGGCTCAAACTCACAAACAATCTTTCACATATTCACTGACATTGTGGTGTGTCATCAAACCATGTTCAGGCCTGCTGACCTTTTGAGAATGGTTAAAGTCAAGGCTTACTTAACAAAAGAAAGACAAGATTACGTCCTATAACATTTCGGATCAATGTCCGTCTTCAGATACTAAACAACAAAACAGCTAAAACCTCTGTTAATCATTTTGTTTTGTAGCTGAAGAAAGGGAATGGTCTGAATGAAACTCGATAATATGATTTGGCTTGTCCTCTCTTTTTTTTTGAGCAACTTAAAACATATATATTTCAATGGGAAGGCCAAATGATAAGAATGGTGGTCTGTTGCAACTGCCATCAGCAATCATAGTAGTTCTGCATTGAAATAGCCCCCAGAACCCAATGGGCTCATCTATCCCCATAGTTTCAGTAGTCAAGACAGGTTTAAAAAGTAGCACAGTAAAACTGATAAAACAGCAAAGGACTAAGTAGCACAATAAAAATGATAAAATGTACAAAGAACTTTTCAAACTGTCCAGTTACATCAAAGTGCTGTTATAAGAGGAGGAGCTAAAATTGACCAAACACAATTACAATATTTCAGAGGCTCTTTGCCTTGAGAGCAAAACCAGTGAGCATAAAAGTCTGTAAACCAAGCGAGGCAATGCAATAATGAAATTGTGTGTGTGTGTGTGTTTTTAAAAAAATATTTTTATAACGGGTATGGTATGTACACATGTGCCGGCAGACTTGAATGCGAAACATATTAACAAAAAAGGAGAGAGGAAGGGGTTGGCAGCTCACAATTTATGTGAACACCACTGATAAAATCGTGCTGCTCGCCGCCTGAATTTGTGTGACTTAGAATGGTGGGGTAGGTCAAGGCAGGGAAGGCGGAATAGCCAATGGCAAGCATCAACGAAATAAAGGGATTTTGCATCATTCTTGTAGGTCGTTTGCAGGTGTTTGTATCACAAAGTAAAGAGATGATAACTTGGCTAAGGAAAGGAGCGAGAAAAAACCACAGAAGTCAGGCATGCAAGGCTCAGTGTTGATGCTAATGACTATGGACCGTCCAACCATTATCCTACTTTGCCCAGAGATGCCAACCTTGAATGTTGAGCTATCCTATTTTCAGCTGTATAAACTCTTATTTTACAATCTCTCTCTTTAAGTGGCATGCTCCTTCAGAAATGTCGCCTTCATGATGGCCCTTCTGTATATATCCCTTTCCATCGTCATCCTCCAAGCTGTCACCAAATCTGTTTCCATGTCATCGCTCAAACATCTTCTCGGTCTTCCTCTGGATCTATTATTTGGCATCCTTCCCTCGAACATGGTTCGTTCAAGACTTTCATGCCGTTGGATGTGACCACAATAAGCTGGTTTTCTCTTTTTTACAGTCTTTACTAGCCATTATCTTTCTATTCCAAGTTTTTCCAAGATGGATACATTTGTTCGTTTCGTAACCCATGGTATTCTCAAGATGTTCCTGTAGCATTTCATTTCAAATCTGGATATTATCTTCTCTGCATTTTTGTTCATAGTCCAGGATTCTGATCCATATGTAGCAATTGGGAAGGATTGTAAAAGTTTGACCCTGGCGGTTTTGGTTGTTCCTTGCCCTAATTTTTTCATTTTCTTTAATTTTTGTAGGGCCGTTGCACTTCACCGTTTGACTTCTCTGGTGATGTTTCCATTAAAAGTTATCATTGTGCCAAGATACTGGAACTCTTCTACCACTTCAATGTTTTTGTTGTTGACTTTTATGTCAGGATATTGTTTGGATTTATCCGTTTTCATTATCTTTGTTTTCTTGGCATTTAAGAAGAGATTCTGGACCTCACTGTGCTTTTTTCACCGGCACAGTAAGTTTTTCAAGGCCTTCTGAGGTTGTCCAGAGGAGGACTGTATCCTCTGTGTACCTTAGTTTTGGCAGATTATGGCCTCCAATGTTGAGACTGAGAATTCAAGATATTCTTCAGAATGCATTTGTCTCATATTTTTACAATAAAATTCTTATTCCATCGAAGTTACGTGATTCACTGAAAATTATCTTCCAATCAACATACTTATAAACTTACTAAAGTGGGCTTTCTTTCTGAATTAAACTTAAAAGCATGATAATGTTGTGATTAAACTCCACAGAGTAAAGCCTCACAGAGTTTTTTCATGTTTGAGAAAAAAAAAATCAATAAAAAAAAAAAAAAAACGACCCTAGACATACTTATTTACAATATAATAGGTATTTACAAGATGGGTTGTCCTTAGACTTTCAGAGCCCTAACACAAGATCCCTTGCATAGTTTCAATTCTTCAGGGGTATTCTGCCTATGAAGGGAATCTCCTCTATGCTAAACAATCAGCAGGGACTCTGAGGTTATTGACCCAAGGATGGAACTCTGTGTGGTTTTCCACAAACGAGCAAATATATGTTCACAGTGGGCTGACCCGTAAGGCATAGTCATCAAACCAAGCAAAAAAAAAAAAAAAGACAAGCTGGTTAAACGGCTGGATTTTGCCTCATAGCTTCCTAGCAAGTACGGTCACCTCTTTTCATATTTTCGAGTTCCATGATTTGCAATTCTGCAAAGGCATTGTCAAGCTCATTTTTTTTTTTATTAAAGCAAGCCTTGTAAAAGGATAGGAAATCTGGAGACAAATTTGCCCACTATTTTTCATTAATCCATAAGATATAGTCTGGATCAGTTATAAAATCTAGCAGAGTTTGATCATTTCAGAGCAGATTGTCTTTGAGGTAAGAGACGACCTCTTGGTAATAGGCAATGGCATGAGCATAAAAATCATTCAATTTGCTGCCTGAATACTACTTCTCTGAAATGAAAGTCTTTGCTGCCTCTCCAATGTTAATGTCTTCCTTTTCCTTTACATTACTACATTGTGAAGGAAAATCAATATAATCCACTGCGCATTTATTTCCACCAAATGCACACACTTGAATGAATTGCTTGAACACAACCCTTAACAATCTTGACACAGAGTCATGCGTCTTGGCAAGATGTGATGCATCACACTGGTTGGTGGTCAGAAAGGAAGTATATAAACATGTGGCATACTGTAGAAACATTGTGTTAAGTTTTGCTGTTTGCGAAGAAAAGTCGTCAGAAATCACTTTCACTTTATCCTGAGCACTACATGGATTAAAAATACTTGTAGAGGTCTCCAATTGTCAAGCAGTCTAAGCACCTGCCCAAGCAGGATGTTGAAGATATTTTCACCTGTTGCTGACTCATTACAAACAAAAGTGATATGAGTTCTGAATTTACTTTCTGACTATCAGAATCTATGGTCTTCACTTCTATTGGCAATTTTATTTTTGCTATTATTTGAACCATCTGTAGAAATGGTGAATGGATCATGCCTCATATATAACAGTTTGTCCTGGTGCAATTTCGCAAGGTCATGGGCCATTGCTGTTGTTTTTGTGCGTGAACGAGAAAAATGTTTTGCAATCTTACTATCTGGAAAAGTATCACTAAAGACTTTGGTCAGAGTATTAACAACTGCTATTGTCAAGTTCAAATGACTAATGAAGTTAGTCATGGAAAGCTCTGCTTTAAACGCTTGATCAAATAAACACTTAGATCTGACTTTAGAGGAGGAAGCTCGGAAAGAAGTCAGTGGGGGTTGACGAGAAGACTCAAGCTCGTTGTGTTTCAAGCCAATGATGTGATGTTTAATATCGTACTCGTCTGATGCAGCCACAGAAAATTACTTATTGTACAATGTGCATCCCGCAAAAGTCGCCCTAAACGTTTCCTTGTAAAGGGCCACTTAGCAGAAAACTGAGGTAAAAAATCTGTCAGAACTTTTGCTTAGTCTAGATTTTTTAGAGCCACATAAATGTAGACTAGATTGAGAATAAATGTTTCTCAGAATCCATGCTGTCTGTCGTGGGACAAGGCAAAAACAAAAACCAGACCTATACAAGGCAACAATTCGGTCTTGAGTCCTGAGAATTGAGATACTAGCCTACACAGACAGATCATGAAAACCTGCATCAATACTAATCGACACAAAAAAATATACAGAAAAGAAGGCGACAGCAGTACTGGTATCACTTTCAGGCAAAAACTTAGTTTTTCGATCCTCGGAGGTAGTTCCATGCAGATTAAATAGACACCACTATCTAAAGTCTGAGATCTTATTGAACTCATAATATCGATTGTTTTGCTCATTGAATCCAAATTTTACGTATCTGCCTAGTGACAGCTAAAGTAATACAATATGTATACAGTTTGCATACTGGTTGGCATCTCTGCTTTGCCCCTAGTCACTAAGTATCTTTTGAGTAAAACAAAGATTGATTTCTATTTATGACTGAGATCTAGCTCTTTGAGTGTGCTGTTATAATTTTTTTAAAGGGCTATAGGAGCCCTTACACCAGAACTACCAGAAATATTTAACTGTCCTTATAGGATTAAAAAAAGGGGTGTTATACCAGCACTGTTATATAAATATATACAACACTGATATATTCTGGATTGTCATTAGAGATGGACTCAATTGTATTTTAATTTTTATCAACTGTTCTTTTTATTTCAAAACAGGAGTTAAATCTTTCTAGATTTTCTATTCAGAAAACCAGAATCATTGCTACTTATACATTTTGATGAAGTCTACTTACATCGCTCTGTGTAAGCAACAGGATCTCCCTCAGTGGTAGGCAGAACAAAGTGATACTCCATACTGTTATGTGCAGAGGCCATGTGCTTACAAATGGACTCCCTGGTAGAAAGATTTCATACTTTAACATCTTGAGTTAAACAAAAGGCATTTAGCAATATAGTGATGTGATAAACGTATCAGCGACAGAAAAAGGTATATAATAAATGCATAGTATGTCACAGAAAAAATCAAATCAACTCACTATCTCCAAAGCAAAAATGTATACAGGCGATACTGATAATTTTAAAGCTCTGAATGACAAAAACAGCATGATTTACCCATCTCTAAGGTGACAATAACGACTGATGTAAAGAACTTTCCCCTAAGGTTAGATAAAAACTAAAGAAATAATAATAATAGCCAACAACTGATCTCCGAAATCCTAAGGATGAACGGAACTCCACTTTACACCACACTATTAGATTACAAAGCCATTATATTATAATTCACTCTTTCCAAGACAAAGGCCAAAATGCATTTAACTATATGATTACCATCATAAAGGTCAAATGTTAAGAAATTGATTTAGTTCACTCATCATCTTTATTTTATTAAAAGCCGAACAATTTATTCCCACAATAAATATCCTTGATTAAACCTATAATTCAAATACCCTTATTATAGCTGTGTACCTCCCAGGTAAAAAAAAAAAAGTACTCATTTTTTAGACAAAAAAAACAAAATAACTTACACATCAAGACAAAAATCAAATACTTGACAAATCTAAAACCACAAGACGAAAGCAAAATAATTCACAAAAGACAAAACTTAAATGTACACAGATTTACAAGGAAAATCAAAAGCCAAAGACATTAACAACTGAGACAAAACTACATAATATATTGAAAAAATTAAAAATTATATGGTTCTTAAGGAAATTTGTTTAAATAGTTTTATAACAGCCTAACAAGTTTGAGGCACTTATTGTTTTTTATATCATTTTGTCATAAACTTAAAGATTTTCTACCAAATTCGTGTATAAAATGTTCAAAACTTACTTCAACGGAGATTGAAAGATGCAATATCCACAGAGATATTTGGTTACAGAGGGTCGAACATCAGTTCTGTGATACAATTTCTCTCCAGCGGGTGAATAATCCGTCTCCATTCTTTGCTCAAACCATTGAGCCTTTTCATTGACATGGTCGTCTGCAAAGTGCAATTTCATTTCGGATACTGAAGGCAGAGAAATCAAGCAGATTTTACAAGTAAAGGGTTGCCCTCTCACTTTATTCTTCAGACCTTCTCCAGACGTAAAGTAATGGTTTGAGTTTAAGAAGCTTGGTTGAATTTCAAGACTCAATTCAGATCTTGACTTTTTGACTTCACAGGAATACTCAGGGCCTGGATCAAAGGCTGGTTTTACATGACAAATCTGACCATTGCCTTCATGAGTATATTCAGGACTTATTTCCCTGACTGGATGGTAATTTGTATGTTGTGAATAGCCTGAAGACAAATCAGCCCCACATCGGATTTCCATCTCCCATGTATCTCTATGAACTAATTTATCACAGCATCGTTTTTTCATAGTCTGCTGCTGATTATACAGAAAGTCATCATTTAATATCTCATCTGCCTTTCTTTTAAGAGAAATTTCTTTGTTTCCAAAAAATATCAAAACGTCTGATAAGGAGGAATTTTGTTCCAGTTGAGAAGAAAGATCTTTCTGAGCTGGTTCACATTTTCTGATTTGGGAAAAATTTTCCTTAAAATTTTTATGGAGGCCTTTGTCTTTAATCTCTACTGATTTTGGCTTTTTGTCATTCAAAGTTTGTTTTCCAGGGCTGCTTAATTTTGGCACTGGATGGCTTTGGGCCGTAAAGTCTGGCGGGCAACAACTTTCAGGTGCATCTTTGTCAGATATTTTTCCATCTTTCCCATGATTTGAACCAAGATACATTTCTCCTAAATGTTGACAATTGAGATCATTTGCTTTAAGTACAGAAGAGGTTGATTTGTCTGGATGATCATCTTTCTCTCTATATTTTTCCATGCTTTCTTCTGGAAACTCTTTGCATATGTCATTGGGATAAACTGTTCTTAAGTTTGTAAGTGAAGTGCTTGGCAAAGGTGTTTGAGATGATTTAGGTCCCCCGAATGAAGTATCTCTGTTTTCTTCATTCTGTGATGTTACTAGTGATGTCTGAGCAGGTGGTGAATCAACACGTGTGAAAATCAGTTCTGGGGAAATCTGTTGGAATTTAGGAGGGCTTTTATTATGGAAGAATCTTATGTGATTCTTGAGAATTGACACGTTAGAATATGGTCTTTCACAGTAGCCACAGGTAAATAGACTGTGCTTTTCACCAATATGCTTAATCATACAGTTGATATCAAAATTTACCTCAAAATGACAAAGCTTACACCGGTACAGTGGATTCTTATTAGGTAGCAGCTTACTGCTCTCTGCATTAATATCCTCCAAAAACGGATCAGCTTGCAATTTCTTTGTTTCCAATTCCTGCTTCTCACTATCAGTGACTGAAAGCACAGACATTGTTTTATCTGCAAACTCAGTCTCGACATCGCTGTGTGATTTGCATAATGACTTAATTTCTACTTCATTTTCTACAGAGCTCATTTTGGTGCTTTCCTTACAATAGCTCATTTCTGAAACCAAAGAAGTTTTACTGACTTTTGATTGTGAAATTCCTGATCTATTTTGTCTGGTGTCAGGGGATGTTGTGTTATTACTACGTTTCTTGACTTTCAACACTTTCCTTTCAGAAGAATCCTGGTTTTCACGAACTTCAGCATCCGCATTAAATTTGCAACCTTTTTCATGCTGGTAATCGGCTGTGGTCCCATTCTCATTATCTACAGAGCCTTGATGAAATGTGTGGGCTTCTCTTGGACCCTTAAATGTGTTTCCCTTGATTTTGTTCCTAAAGGTCCTCATTTCAGTTGTATGCCCATTTTGCATTTTGCAGGCCTTTTCCAAAACAATCTGATTTACATCTTTGTCTTTCAGATACTGAAAAAACATGTTGACATTGATGCAACGAAATGATTTACACGTAGGATCCTCCCTTGGATGCTTTCCTTGAATATGTTTAACAATCACCTTGGGATGTTCACTTTCAAAAGCACAGTTGTAGGGACAGTTCACCACGCTTATTTTACCTTGACAGAAAAAAATATGACAAAGCATACTTCTTAATCTTTGAAGCTTTTTACAGCAACTATTGCAACTAAAGAGCCCATCTTGGATTTGGCTGTACAGACTGCTTAAACATTCAGCAGTACTTTTCTCGGCACACAAATCATAAATTCGAGGCATTTTCTTCGGCTTATTTGATTGAAATTTTGAAGCTGCTGAATCATTGGCGGACATTTTCTCCTGCAACAAACTATTCTCTCCCTCTGTTGTTGTGACTCCCTCTTTTGGACTAGTTATCTGTGGAACAGTGCTTGATTTAGTATTTATTGCAGTTGAATCTAAATTTTCATTACTTGCAAGAGGAGAGTGAGTATTCTCTCTTACCAGTGTCACTGATTCTGAAGAAAGAGATCTAGACAAAGCTGAATCATTAATTGTAAATAAACTATTGTTGAAATCAGGAAATGCTGGTTGGTCTTCCATGGATGAATTACAGGGCTTTGGGATGTATATATCAGTTAATAATTGTTGATCAACTTTATTTCCTGCTTCTTTCTGTGAAGATTCATGACATTGTGCAGTCAGATTTGATTTTGCCTCATCACCACATGAAGTAAATGGCTGAGATAAAGTGATAATGTTTTGTGGTGGTGGCATGTCCTCTTTCCCTTCCCTGCCTTCACTTACATCTATTTCACATGAAGATTCATCAACAGAGACATCAGTATTGCCCTTATGCACTTCATTCGTTTCCACACTAATTGTCAACACCGGTATTTCATTCTGTGCCACTGAGCGACCCTCAATTGAGTTTGAAGGACTATGGTTTAGAGGATTCATCTGACAGTTTTGTGTGACTTTTTCTTCTCCTTGAAAATCACCATTAGTACTAGAACCACCAAGCTTTTGCCTTAATTTAAAAAGTTTTGAAAATGATTCTTTGTTTAATACGCGGTCTTTGCAAAGAAGCTTACGATGTTGTCTGCGAAACAGGGGTAGTTTGGGGTGCTCTTCTCTGATATGCTTCTCTGCAGATTTTGAATCAAGAAAATGAGCTCTACAGTATCTGCAACTATAAGTCCTTAATGTTGAATCTTCAAAATGACATCCCAATGCTTTTAAGGATGTGAATCTCCCTCCGCAAAAGTTACAGCTGTATCCAACATTCTCTATATTCCTGCTTTCACATTCTATTGCATTCATTGTTGTACCAAGTACTTTATTTACCACTACTGTGATTTTTTCCAGAAAGGAATTTTTCCAAATGGTTCCTGAATAGGAATCACATGTAAGGTCGAGATGAAAATCCATGTGATGAAGTAATTGCGATGTACTTTTTGCCTCAAAGCCACAATAAAAACATGAAAAGATGCACTCCATCCCATGTACTTCTTGATTGTGAGTGAGCAGATCAACTGGAAGACAACTTGAGAAATCACAGTCAGGAAATGCACATTTGAAAAAATTGCTCAGTATATCACTGCTGCTCTCTGCCATCATCTGGCTCTCTTCATTTACTGTGAACTTTGAATTGTCATTTGTTTGCTCCAAAGATGAATTTTGCACAGATCCAGATTCTGAGATTTCATGTTTTGAATCTGTAGTATAATCTCTTTCTGATTTAGATGCATCAGATGTTGTTTGGGTTCGTATAGTCATCACTGAGCATGAATCTTTTCCAATTTGTGAAGTATTTGAGCCATCATTATCTTCATTTCTACAGCTTGCCGCTATGGGATTCATGGAAAAGTTACCTGATAATTCTTGAAAGGCTTCCTCAGAGGAATCAGCATCCCTCTTCTCTTTATCAATCTTCTTGACAATCAATCTATTTGAGTTTGTTTTATAATTTTCCTCCCTATTCTCTCTTGGTTTCATTTTGGTGTCAGACATTAACTGTTCATGAAAATGATCTGCTTGAATGATTTCCTTATTCTCAGGTAAAATACCATCTTCTGCACTTTTTGAATGCATTTCTCTGATCTTCATTTGTATTTTGGAAGCAGAATTTTTATGCGATAAGTTTGAAGAATTTGCTCCATTTCCATTATCATTCTTAATTTCTGTTATCTCTTGAACTCTATGAGGATTCCCTTCACCTTCTTCCATTTCAGTTGTTATATGTTCAGGCATTACATTTATGATTGGTCCTTTTTGCAAACATATTTTGGAATTTGCACTTTCTTTGCCATTATTCGCATCTTTTTCAGACGCCAAATTTTTAGATACTTTATCATTCTGAACTTGAGAGCTCTTTACTGACATATTACTTTCTGTGTTTTCATCACTTATGTTTGCAGCATTTAAGCCACAAGTCAAAATCATCTCAACACTGCTTGAGGACTTCGGCATCCCTTCATCCTCTTTATCTACTACATTTAAGGGGCTACCACTGCCACTTTCTTCACATACTTCCCTTGTTTTTGATTGCCCTTCATTGGATGATGGTTGCCCTGTCAAACTCTTTTTCCCCATCCCTGTTTCACCGGCTGCCTCTTCCACTGTGGTTTGCAATTGTTTAATACAATCTGGGTCTCCTGTGAGTATTTCTAAACATTTCGACATATTAGGATGATGTACACTGCCACTAGTCATGACTGATGGAGGCAATGAAAATTGCTGTAGCTCTGAAGACAAAGAGATTTCCTCATCTTTAACTGAAGGCAAGACTTTATTTGTGCATGCAGTGAATTGGCTTTTCTCCAACTGAACATTGAGAGGTACAATATCCTTGTTGGCATCCCCATTAGTTTTTTCTTCATTCAGTTGAATTTGAAAGGATGAAGCCTCATCTACATGATCAAATGCTTTGGTTTTACCTGAAAAGTCAACATTATGATCACCCTGCTGCATATGGACTTCAGGATATGAATTTCCTTCCTCTTCATTAGCAGATTTTGCAGAGAATAAATTTTCAGATGGTTTATCTTTTTGGCTTTGAAAGTTCTCATTTAACAATATGTTGCTGCTAGTGTTTTCTTCACATATTCCCACAGCACTGAAATCATTTGTCACAACATTGTGCCGCTGATTCAAGAAATTTTTCATTACGTCACTATCTTTATAACCTATGGTACCCACATTTGAGATGTTGTCAGCACCGCTTTCTTCAAGTACATCCCTTACTTTAGATGGCACTTCGTTGGATGATGATAGAACTGTCAAATCTTCATCTCCAAGCCCTTTTGCAGCTTTTATTTCTTCTACTTTGATTTGTAATTGTGTAATGCAATTTGGGTTTTCTTTGAGAATTTCTAGACATTTTGACACCTTAGGCTGACATTTACAGTCACTTTCAGTGCTTGTTAGAAGTGGCTGCTGCTCTGACAGCAAAGGAACTTGCTGATCTTGGACTGAAGATAAGACTTCATTTGCACATACAGATACCTTCTTTTTTTCCAACTGAATGTTAAACAGTCCCATAGCTTTGTCTTTAAGTAACTTGATAATCCTTTGAAGATGAATACAAGATTCATTATAAATAGATGAGCAGCACTGAGAGTCCCCTGAGGTATGAGCATGATTTTTCCAGATGTGATGAAAAAAAGGAGCTCTCTCTTTAAATTTCAATTTACACTTACTACAAACAAAAATAATTTCATTGTCGACATAGAAAATGTTGAGAAAATACTCAGGATCTTTATACAAGTTTTCTTCTACAGGTAGCTTCAATTCAGGGTCAGAATCGATCTTTACAACACTAAGATCAATGGCACCTGGCTGAATAAGGACATCCTGTACATGATGCTCATTGGCTGCAACTGTTTCTGTTGAAGTGGGAGAATTTTGTTGACAACTGTTTACACTTTCATGTGTCACTGATACCTGCGGAACAATTTCAACAATAGATGACTGAGCAGAGCCATCTTTTGTTGCAGGAAGGAAATTTGCAAATGTGGATAGTCCTCTTTGAGCTCCAGAATTTAAATGGATGCTTGGTGGTAAAACTGCACGAGATGAACTTTTAACAGATTGGGATGATTTGGCCCCGTAGGGCCTTGGGTTGGGCATTGGATCAGGCATTCTCTTTGAAGACTGGTTATTTGGAAAGATCACTGGCGACACAGGTGCTTGAAAAGCTAAAGTGCCTTGATACATTTGAGAAACAGGCCAGCGTGCTGTCAGTTGCGGTGTCATAGTGACAACTGATGGTATCAACCTTTGAGGATCTGTCCTCAATTGAGATACATTTTCTGATGATGGGCTTGGAAATGACGTGGAGAATATACCAGACACTCTTGGCTGGACATTGGAGTGGTTGATTGAGCTAGGAAAAGGCTTGCAATGACTTAAAGAATCTCTACCACATAAATGCTGATAATTTGATTGATGTTTGGTAGCACTATGGACATATGACAACGAAGTTTGAGGGCCTAAGTGCAACTGAGATTCTAAGCCTCTTTGATGAAATGGAGGTTTTTCATAGGTCGGTACAGCTTTTACAAGCTGTGGTGTTTGGAAGACAACTGATGAAAATGAGTTCTGAAAATTGGAGCGAGATTGAGTTACTCTGTCTCCAGATGAAAAGAAAGAGCTTTCAGAAGAACTTGGATCCTTTGTCAGTTGAGTTATTAAGGTGGTGGCAGGTGAAACTGAAGGTTGATGTTCTTGATTCTCATGTGGGACTTTAGGAGCATGTCTTTTCGTTGCTGGAAGTAGAGATGTTGATGAGACAATTTGGAGCTGTGAAGTTTGGGGCTGTGAAGTTTGAGTATTTAAGCAGGACTGAGATATACTGTCTCCAGATGGGACTGAAGCTTTCAGAGGTGTATGCTGCTCAATTGAGAATGAGGTTGGTATTGAAAAAGCAGGTGATATATCATTGTGATGGTCTGATTTGGAAGGGGCATTCTTAGTTCTTGCAGGATATGAGGGAATAGTGGGAGAGATGGGTGTTTCTGCCTGTGAGAGTAGAGCCACAACAGGAACAACTGAGGATACTGAAACTTGTGAATGATTTTCAGTAAAGAAGGGAGCCTTGTTTCCGGGAATACATGAAATCATGGGTGAGTTGTGTGTATCATTTGTTTTTGAACTCAAGTCTTGAAGCTTTAGTGGAATTTCAGGTGATTCTGAGGTGTGACAGATTTGAAGAAACTCAGATGCCAAATTTGTCCTGACAGAAGTGATAAAAACAAGCCCATTATTTCTAGCCTTCTCCAGATACTTCTCTGTATCTTGTTCAAGCCGGAGGCTATAACATTTTGGCATTGAATGATGGAGTAGTTTAAAATGACTGTATAATCCATTTTTCGTTTCAAAATCTTTATCACAGTAGTTGCATTCGAATGGCTTCTCCAGCAAATGACACTGTAGGTGCTCAGTAAAATCAAATCTATTTTGCTCAATCTTACAAGTGCAGCAAGTGAAGACATTCAATTGCTTCTTGAACCTGATGGCAATCTGATCCTTCTTTCTGCGACATACATGAGCCTGAAAAACCCCATCATCTGAGGCCTTGAACTGGCAAATAGGACAAATCTTTACACCAAGCTTTTGCCAGGTCCCATCAACCTCTGACACCATTATGCACACCTATCTGTTTCTTGTCTTTAACAATGACTCTGGAAATGAGAAGAAAATAGAAAGATTAAGTGAAACTATGTTGCAAACATAATATTTCATGTTACGTTTATGAGCATGGATGTCAAATATGCTTAAAAGCAATTAATTATCAAGACTGTCTTACATGAGGTCCTCTTTACACTCATTTGAAAATCATGTGAAAAGATGCCCTGGTGTATGCATTAGTTTGAAGAAATTCAGGCATGACAGTTGTCTGTGATAAAAAAATGTATAAAGCCACAGGAATGAATGGGGATTCCTGCAGTTATTTTTAAAAAGCTGCTGCCAGTGTCATTGCAGAGCCATTAAATTCCAGTTTAATTAATTATCAATTTGTCTCTTTGCATACAAAAAGCGTTCCTGATGAAATGAAAAGTACAAGGGTTGCTCCTGTACACAAACAGGGTTGAACCAACACAGATGGAAATTATCCGCTCAAGTCCCATTTGTATCTCACGTTTAAGAAAAAAATGTGCACACCCAGTTAATATTTGAATAATAACAAACTGATTAATAAATTTCAATCAGAATTTCAACCCAATTTCTCCACTGACACAGTGCTAACTTATTAGACAAATCGATTACTTGATGTAGACATTACTGCTGAGCAGTCATCTCCGGATATAATTGAATGTGTGATAAATCAAGGATCAATCTTAGGTCCCCTTTCATTCATGATCTATGTAAATGACATGAAAAATGTTACTGATTGTTTTAAATGTGTGTGCAGATGATTCAATGAAGTCAATGCTTGTTGTGGAAAGACTGAAAGTATACTTTTTGGCTCAAAATGTAAACTAAAGAAAGACTCAATATTAAACATTACATGCAATGAAAGTAAAATTGAAGCAAAGAGAAAAGTAAAATATTATGTAGGTGCTATTTTGGAGCAGGACATGTCTGGCAAGATGATGCAATGGTAAATGACATTGTAACACAAGTAAACAAAGGCCTAAAATGTACAGAAAAGTCACATCTCAAGACACAAAGGAAAGATCCTTGTGACTTTGTTACAAACACGGTTGGACTAAATATACTACAGGAGACTTTGTCAAAAGGATACAATGCGCATAAAAGCAAGTTATATCAATTTGTTTTGAATTCTGACAGCAGGAACAAATAGATGCCAATGATTTAAAAAAAATTGAATTTTATCAACATAGAAATTGAGTCAAATACTTAACGCTGGAGATGATGCACAATGTGTACACAGGAAATGGCCCCAAATTTTTATCAAATTTCATTCCAGTGGTAGAGGCCCATAGTCAAAACACGAAGCATGCCCTAAATTCTTAAGTTGTGCCCTACTATAAATCACAGGGCCATAATACATTTCAATGCTATGCCCCCAGAATGTGGAATACTTTACCATTGTACATTACAAAAATAAATCAAAAAGATATTTCAAACTCAAACTACGGTCATTTTTATTAGAACAAATGTAATTCTAAATTAAAGTCACCCCATTTTATTTAGAGATCAACTTTTTTTTTTTTTTACATCCCTTTCACTGTAACTGACACACACCACTGTGATACTCAATTTTTTAAATTTCAATTTATTTCTTTTAAAAAATAATGTATGGTTGACCGTGTATTAGTGTATTATGTGTATTATTGTGAATTTGATATTGGTGTTTTGTTTCATTCACTAAATTATTTCCATTGTAGAACGCATTTTATGTATTTTACACACTGTCTAGTCTACACCATGGAAATGACTGATTTTTTTTTTTGCTTTTCCTGTATCCTTTGAGTACATTTGTATATATGCAAATATACATATAATGAATTGCATTGAATGATTGATTAAAAGAAACCAAATTTTTTTTAGCCATTTATGGCAGCCAACCCCAAGACGAGAAAAAGTGGGAGGCCGCTTCACAGAGAAAGATCATAGTATCAGAACAAAAACTGTACGTTTTGATTCATTTGGAGTGGAAAATCCTTAAATTCTACTAACACTTTATTCCATGTAGAGACAAAGCCATCTTTGTGATAGAGAAATGATTACCAGAACACCGGGCAGCATTTCTAGGAACTTTGTAAAGAAGATGGCGGTGTCAACTATGTATCAATAATCAATCACAGGTTTCTTGAAGGAAGTTGACATTGAAAATCTTAAAATTTCTTCTCATGGATTGTATTTAAGGCCAAACACAGACAATCACTATTTTACAGGTTCTCTGTATCTTTTTCATTAGGGCTTCATTTTAGATGCCCTCCCTAAGGAAACTAAGCCTTGGGCTTCATTGAGCTGTAAAAGAAGAGGTATATATGCATGTGCACTTGGCACTTCTGAGATAATTGCCCATCTCCAATAGGATTAGACATGGAAATCCTTCCTAACATACGATAAAAAAGCAGAAAAACTTTAAAGATCTTAAAAAATTAAGTTTTTCAAAAGCCAGCACAAAATTGATTAACCTTTTGAACTGTGTCAAAGCATATTATTCCAGCACTCCCAAGATAATCAACAAAGACAATTTAACTCTTAAGTTAACTCTCAGCTGCCACTGCTAAAATTATTTTTCAGCAATTGCTTTATAAACAATGATCCAATTTGATGATAAAAATAATAAATTCTACAAGAAACATAATAAAGGAAATTGAAACTTTCTTGCAATACAGCATCCCGAAAAGGTCAATTTGCATCTTGTTGTATGTTTTTACCTCTTAATCCACTAATATGAAAGTAAAGTGAGCATATTGTTCAGTCACTTCATTTAATTACTGTGTGGAATTTTGAAACGAGGGGGCTTTGAAAATTCAGTGCTACAGCTCAGCTATTATTCAATGCATTTACATTCAATGGCAGTTGTTTTTTCTGGGTCATGAGCAGCCATCTGATGGAAACCAAACATCAGTTATTGCAGACAACAGTAAACTGTCTCCCTATTGAAAGATTCTGATTGCCATCTTGTTTGACAGCAGAAGCTCGCAGCAAGTCAAATATCAGGATCTTTCGATTAGGAGGCATTGTGGTTGGAGAAAAGTTTCAGAAAGAAGTTATCCATTGGTTGCAGTGTCTGATAATTATACTAATAACAATAAGTATTTAATACTTTACTTGTCTTCCACTATTAAATTAAGAGCTCAGGGGCGCTTACCAGAGCAGTTGCAAAAAATACATAAAACTAAACTTAACAATCCTTGTGTCGGTTTAGTATAGTACATTCAGACATATCTTAACATTTCAATGCAAGGAAAATTTGAGAGTAGATACTATAATACAACACTTTTCAGCTAAAGGCTCTCAGGAAAAATTCAGTTCTTGGACTTAACACTTACCCAACCAACTTCAGGTGTAATCCTGCTATGCTGCAGACTATGTTAATAGATTCTACATAATTGGTCAGTTCGTGGCACTAGCAGACAAAAGGCTCTGGCTGATAGAGGAGTAGTAATGAAGTTCCTACATCAGCACTGAAATTGTTGTACTCCATTTTCTGTAGCCCGAGTGATCAGACACTTGATTTCAAGGTCAGCACATTGATTGACATTAAATTTGATCCATCCTTTCAGAGTTGAAAACTAAATTGCAGTGTATTTATGTATGTTATAATAGCGCATTTTTTGTCAGGGCTACCGCTGTTTCGGCTACCTTTTTGGCTACATAGGGATATCCCAACCGCACACATCCAGGCAGCCACCTGCACACCACCACCATAGACAAACGCAACCGCAACCCATAGCCAATGCAACCCATGTCGGTACAACCGCAACCCCATAGACCATCGCAACCCCATAGACAAACGCAACCCATGTCGGCGCCTGCTGCGGGCATGTCGGCACGACCGCAACCACGTAGACAATTGCAACCCGATATAGACAAGCGCAACCCGTGGCATATGCCACACGACAGGCCCCATGGAGCACACCTGTGGGACATGCGAGCGCCAGTTCCGGAGAAAAGCCGAGCTGGACCGCCACACAGGGCGAAAAAATCCATGCAAACCACCAGCCTATACATGTTTGCGCTGTGGGAAGGGTTTTGCGAGCTACCAAACCCTCTGGAGACACAAAAAGGCAGTCCACGGCGAGCAAGCACGTGTCGCGGACACCGCAGCCGAGCAAGCACAGGTCGCGGACACCGCAGACGAGCAGCCAGAGACCGCAGACACCGCAGCCAAGTGCGAAGCCCGCGAAGCCCAGGACCAGCAAGACGCGGCCATCCTCCTCCCCGTGGCCATAGAGCACGCCCAAGCCAAGCACACCAGGGACGACGCCGACCGACTGCGAGCCGAAGCCGACCGACTGCGAGTCGAAGCCCACCGACTGCGAGCCGAGGCCGACCGACTGCGAGTCGAACACGAAGCAGACACAGAACGAATCTGGGAGCTAGAAGCCGAGTACGACGACCTTGCCTCGCTACAGCACAGGACTATGTGCAGGCTTGCAGAGCGCAATGCCCAGCAAGACAAGGACACCGCGGCCATCCTCTCGCAAGCCGTACGCGCCAAGGCCGACGCCGAGCAAGCACGTATGGAGATCCGCAGCATGGCCCAGGAAAACTTGGTAGTTCTCGAAGAGAGGCAGCGGCGAATTGCGACACTCGAGAGCCAAAACACGGAGCTACAGGAGAGCCTGGCGGAAGCGCAATCGGCCCGCCTCGTCCTGTCGGAACAACACCAGAACCGCCCGCCGGCGCAGCAAACACGCAAGAAGCGTGCTAGGGGCAGGAAGAAGTAGGGACACCCAAGAAAAGGCAGCCAGAAGCCCGAAGCAGACACGCACACCACATCCTCCAGGGGTTGCCCAAAACCAAAACTTCCAATTAGAGAGTTGGTAGCCCAAAGATTACCGAGGAAAGTAGAGCAATGGCAGTGCTAGCAATGTTCCAGACCATGGGCCTGCGGACCGAAAAGGCCGTAGCAGCCCACCTTCTCCTCAAGAACACGCACGAGAGCAATCTTGTGCCCGACATCACCCGAGTCGACTACCTAGCCGGCAACCTGGGCCGCATGCACCTGTACCCCCTGGAGGGGCTTCCGACGTTCGTCGACGACGTATACGTATTTGGCTACCTGCGCCACGAAGACTGCGTAGCCCCGTGGCGGGTGCCTCTCTTGCACGACTGGAGAGGGCGGGGCTGTGAAAAACACGGTGCACGGGATCTCGACCGACGTATACAAGAGTCTGGGGAAGGCCCCCGATGGCTCCACCCGCGGCCATATCCAAACGGCTATTGTCCACACGATTGCCGCCCGAGCCAGGACGGAGGGCAGCGCCATCTGGGAGACCATCGCGCGGATCGAGTTCGACACCGGCAAGAGGGCCCTGGCGAAGTGGCGGGAGCTGCATCCAGGTGCCGAACCGGCTGGCCTCTTCGTGGCCAAGGTGGACGTGTCTGAGATCCCTATGGGCGAGTTGCAGGCCTCCTTGCCGGCGTTCGAACGCCAGCTGCTGGCCCAAGGCTACAGCCTCTATTCCATAGACTACACGCGAGACTTCTCGGGGGTCCTCAACCGGGGGACGCTCGTCGAGCACCTCTATGCGTTCGAAGGGTTTCGGGAGCAAGGCGACCTCTCTGCCGCTGTGTGCGAAGACACTCCCACGATACTGGCGAACACCGATAGCGTAGGGAACCACGTCTGCACCTGGGTCCGAAGAAGCGAAGCCTGCTACACGGTCCGTACGAAGCTATACAACAAGGTCATGTCGAACTTTGAAGCGGACGTACAGGCACGTGGGTGCATCCGCATCGAAGTCTCTCTCTACGCCTGCAGCGGGCGGGACCTCTCGGCGGACACGGCCAAAGAGGTGGTGGAAGAGGCCCTTGCCCTGGTATCCCCCAAAGATCTGCCGGAAGAAGAAGGCCTCTTGTGTTGGCCGACCGGCCACAAGGCTCGATCTTCGTCGCCTGGTATGCGCACACAACAACGGGCAGGGTCTCGG
>JAOWAY010011143.1:0-19306 GCA_028565895.1 Goniobranchus geometricus
ACATATTTGGAGAGCTTAAATCACTGGATGACAAACAAAAAGCAGAAGAACAATAGCATGAACTTCCTGAGATTGTCAGAACAGAGAAGTGAATGGGGTGTCATGGTCGCCAATGTCTGCCTCAGATCTGGTGCTTGATGAATGAATATCTCAGTTGGATGGTTTCCTCATAAAAAAATGTCACGGATACTTACTTAATTTTATCTCTTTCTTCCTTCACTTGTATTTTTCTTTTTTCCTGCACTCCAGCTATTACCTGTGAAATTTCTCGGAACTTATATGAGACTCAATCCTCTAAATTTCCTCCACAATGTTCTAGTACTACCAATCCTTTGATTGCCATTTCTGATACAGTACTCAAAATGTGATTATCACTATGATCATTGTAGCTTGATCATTGCAGCTGTGACTTTAAGTACAGTGAGAATGGATACTATTATTCCTTCTACCTCCACCATCTCTAGTAGACCTACACCATCACTAGTACTTTGACTTGTGCGGCTTCCGAGAGAGCTGCTGCTGCTAGATTTCCCACATTTTACCACAGAGTGATGATGGCAATGATGATAGACATACACGACAAATATTGAGGGCAAGCAACAAAAACAGCCTCTGCAGAAGCTGCCGAAATAAAAGCATATCTATATTTAGTGCTTTGATAGAGTTGACTTTGCTCTCTCAAAGCTTTGTTGATGAAGAAGTTTTATGCTTTATTTAATATTACAGCAATGGGCTTACAATGTTATGAAAGTATGAAAGAGATGAATTCTCCACTGACAAGATGTATTGTGGTGAGAATATCTCTAAAGCCAAGAATTTGGGCATACATTGCTCTGGTTGTCAGCCATATAATCAAGCTAACAGTTCTACTATTACAAGAATAGGGAACGCTAAAAAAGATGCAGAGATTTTAAAAAAGAAACAAATACAATTTTTACAAGCAAGTCACATACTTTAAGCCTTCATGTAATGAATACATTACTTACTTTGGCATTGTCACTTTCATTAACAGGTAGGCTATTTGCCTTAAAGTCATCTGTTTGTTGTTGGAGGTTTGGATGGCCTTGATTACCACGCTGGAATGAATGTAAAGCAAAGAAAGGTCTCAGTTTAAAAATTAAGTTTTCAATTTTGAATTTAAAGATTTACTCAAAGCAAATCAAATGTGTATACTTTCTTCCTTTGAAACATTCAATGGGATTTCACTATTAATCTTTGTTGTAGCTTGATTTTAACTTTTATGAATATTCCAGAAAATGACATTCTTCTACCCTTTAACTCAATTTCTTTCTCATTCCTCCCCTTACTATGGTTTGCTTTTGAGGTTATTTATAGACACTTAAACATTGTTTATAGCTATGCCTTACTATAAATTGTTAATGAAAATTCAAATTTGCATGTGCATGTCAGCTTCACAGCAGAAATAAGTTCAAGTGGTGTTTTTAACATTTGCAATTTACAGTAAAAATTCCAAGTTTGCAGGTGCATACAAGCTTCACACCAGAAACAAATTTAACAAATTGGAATAAAATCAGATTAAACAAACTGCTTTTTCAGACAAAACTGAAATAATTCCATCCTGTTACAATATGGTTTACTTAAACAGAGGATAATACATGAATAAACTGGAAAATGGCGACAAAAATAGTTTTTATATTAACTGAGATTGGAGAAAAATTCAAGCATACAGCAATTGCATCGATAGAAATGAAATGAAGTAATAAAAAGACCAAAAACCTAAAAATGTATAGATAAGGCATTAAATGAAACAAATGTACATTCAATGTTTGTTGCAAATAAAAAATATTAGTAAAGCCATAGTTTGGATTGTTTGAAGGTAATTTTTCTAGAACATGCATGCTTAGAAGCAAATCGTTCAGAAACAAAAAAAAAAAGCCTTTAAGATCAATTACAACAGCAGAGTTGATAATGATTCTTGCAAGCACATCTCAATCTATAATGTTTCTTTTTTTTTAACTTGGCTGTACTCAATGTCGGTATCCTTGATACTAAACTATCTAGCACCATCCGTCCACTCTTGCTCTCAATCTTCCACCTTCAATTTTTTGTTAACAGTAACCAGATGTTCTATCAAATAGTCATAAGTGTTTGCTTTTTTAGTTCGTTTTCAGGAAACCTACTAGCATTAGCCTCCTTGTCATGTCTTTTCTTCTCTCTCCTAGGCACTTGCAACATTCGTCTTAAGAACCGCATTTCTCTTGCTTTACTTTTATTACTAATTGTCTCTCAACCTTCTATGCCCCACTCTCTCAAAGGTAAACACACTTCATGAATGCTGCTACATTACAAAAGATGTACGATTTGGAAAATATCACAATTCAGAGAAGAAATGATGAAAGAAAAGCATTATAATTTAAAAGATATGAAATTTTAGAAATATACAAATGTAAGAAAAGGGAAATTGTCTTTAGGGGAATGCAGCAAAAAAACAAACCCAACAAATCAAAACCCCCAAAAATTTAATTGGGCCTATTCAAATGTTCTAAAGGCACTATGCTTGGACCAATTAGCTTCTTTTTTCATAGCAAAATTTCTAAGACTGGAAACAAGTCAGAAGAAATTTTGAAGTGGTTTTGATAAAACAACACAGCCAAAATGTACAATCTATATACAGTATTTTGATGAGCATTTCTTTTCATGTAAAGCAACAGGGTACAAACATTCATTGCTGAACTGACTGAAGCTGTATTTGATATTTGACAGGATTTTAAATAAAAGCTTTCAGTGGGCTAAACTTAATGGACACTGAGAAAGCCTTGTAAGAGGGTTTGATGAATTCCAAATGGGTAAAAAGGAACAACATTTCCAATGCGAGTTCAAAACCTGACAATGATTTTTCAATCCCTCCATGAGAATACATTAAATCATAATTCCGCTTGTTTGGAGAATGCTTTTATAAAATCGGTTTTTTGACTACTTGATCTTATGTAATCTTGACATTTCCTTGGATGAAACATCTTGTACTGGAGAAATGTACTTTCACAATTTGTACAAAATAAATTCATTGTTTCATATGAACTGAAGATCAAGTTTTAAATAAAAATTTTAGCAAAAAATACAGAGAATCATTTCTTCAATATCATCTTTATGTCAGGTTTTCTAAGCTCACACTGGAGGACATTTAAAAGGATGTCCGTAAGAAGGTACTCGAATTTTCAGATCCACTCGGTGTTCTCCTTGAGTATTCAAAGTCCACCCATGTGAGCCATGAGGCTGCAATTTTCTTTTTTCATCGAAATCTCCAAGACCCCGGAAAAGACCATTATCTTGATTGTTTTGTAAGCCATTCTCCACAGGAAGAGAATAAGGCTGTTGAAGAAATGACTACAGTAATACAATGTGAAAAAAAACACGTAAAGAAACACCTCTACTGAAATATTCACAAAGGCTAGGTATTTCATCACATCTACACTTTTGTAAAAACATGGTAATTAGTATGTCATGTTCTAAGTTGAAGAAAAGTTATTTTCAAAGATAAGTCTACAATAATTATTCAACCAGCAAGGAAACTTGTGAGTAAAATAATAGATGGATAGGCCGATAGTTTGAGACATATTTGAAACATCAAACTATGAAATGTACATAAATCAATTTGATTCAATGGGTTGAGAGTTCACTTTATCTGAGGAAAAAAAAAATTATTTCTTCTTTTTTTCTATCTAAATAATACAAAGGGTAAAGAAGCTCCTTTTGTTCATATATATAAATTTACAAGGTTATTCACACACTTTCAATTTCAAGCAGAAACATGAATGAGAAAAGCAGCCTTCCAAATCATATCTTACATATATAATCAAATGTCTCTCAAATATGCCAATTCACTTCTAGATTAAGAGAGGAGATTTAAAGGTGACAGAGGCCCATGAGTTAGTGGATGTAGAAAGATAAATCATTTAGAAGATGGATAAGAACAAGGGAAATACCCAATTGATTGGCATCAGGAAATTGTGACTGCAACCTGATCAGTTTGGGTGAAATGTCTATAGTTGGCTTGAAAGGCAACTTTCTAGAAAACTATGTTAGGCTAAACTTTGGCTATGAAAAAAAGACCAAGCAATTGATAGATTCTTAAATATCTACATTCACACATCTTGTGATATAAAAAGAAAGAGGTTTTAACATAAGTGATAATTGTTTATGAAAACAATGGCATTTTCATTTTATTGGGAAATAAGAACATAAAAGTGTCGGACCATTTTTATACAGTTGAAAATTGTAGCAACAAGCAGACCTCTAGTCCTATCTCAGATGTGTTAATCTTTAAAAGAAAAAAAAAGAAACAAAAAAGAAAAAAATAAGAAGGGGAAAAAAAAACTGATCTGGAATTATGATTGGTTATGAGGAAAGATGGAAACATCTACATATATCACTCATGACATTCAGAATCCACAATTCACACACTGTTGTGACCAGTGTTTTGAGGAAAAAGCCCAATCCAGTGAATGATGTTACCTTCTGAGCTAACATTTCATTGTATTCTTTGTTTCTGTCTTCCACCATTTTCTGCATTCTCTCCTTTCTTCCATCTTCTTTTATCAGTAGAGCCACATCTCTCTGCTTTTGACTACGTGGCGAAAACATAAATTGGTCCTGTTTCTTCTTAAGTAAAGTTTTTGAGAGAGAAAAAAAAAAGTCTAGATTGACAACAATTCTTTTAAAGATGTAAAAAATAGCTAAGCCATGCATCTACCTGAATGAAAGACAATCAACATATCAAATACAATCTTCACCATTGTCCCTTGTCCGGCTCTACATACAAGAAACTCAATTGTGGGAAGTGTTAAAAAATAATGTATACATATAATATAGTCCAACAATTAAATGAAATAGCCCCAGAGGTGTTAGATGTTAAAATCTCACTCATAATGTATTATATGTATACAAAGCTTGGAAACTTGTCTTCATGTAATAGATGGTGATACTGCTGCTGTCATTGAGAATATGAAACAGATCTCCATGTTCATTCAACATACATTTAATACTGTCGATGCCAGTAGGGTTAATTTCCATGAGACACAAATAAAAAAATCAACTAATCTGAATATGTCTTAATAAGTGAAAGGTGGATTGCATCCCTTTGTATAAGAGAGGTTGGTCTGCTTCATTTGTATTGATTAGTGATTTCCAGTCCTTTTCGTTTCATTAGTGGTGTTGTTGTTGACTGGGGCAAAATTTTTAATTTGCTCTAGGTTTTGTGAGGGAGTTTTTATTCAACTTTCGAGAAAAATTCAAAATTCAAAATTCTCTCTTTTTTATTATTTTTTTTTCTCAACTGGGCCATGTCCTGTCCTACCCTTTCCCCTTTCTAACAATATAACTCTATCACTCTTAATATCTTACAGAGTACAATTGTTCCAGAACAAAATATTAATGATATATCCCTTCAAATCTAAACTCTTAAACAGAATTCATTATCTGACATCGGGCGGATTTCTGCTATCCTGATCCAACCTTCACTAATGAAGGGCACATACATTAAGTTTCATCACATATTTATATGCTAGGAATAGGCAAAGGCCTAGAGGGAATGTTTCCATGCAGGGTAATACTTATACAAGATGTAAGTTCTAGACTACAGATGATCTTGTATTGCTACTACCAGAATCAGGGATTGACATAATGCAGTATATTACAGATACATACCTAGTCAGAAGGTTTATAGTTACACTAAATGTTTATCATCATCATTGGCTTTGATGTGAGGGATTTTTGTCATGGAAGCATTTTTAAGATTCTTAAAGATTGACATAAATGAAGCTTGTTTCAGATTTTGAAAGATTGACATAAATGAAAAATTTACTTTAAAAGTGTAAAAGGTGAGTTTGATTTTTTGCTTTTAGCATAAGCATTGTAGGAGTGATTTATTTGAATATCAACATATTATCCAAAGTCGATTTATCCTGAGTTAACTTTATACCTTATAGAGTATAATTGTTTCAGAACAAATTCAGGGACCAATCTACAACTGCAAATTTTCAATGATAAAAATGTAAAATATCAAAATTACCCTTCACATCTCTATAAAGTGATTTTATTCTAAATCTCTAGTTTAAATAAAAACGAAATATTGTGCATGACGACATTCGTACAGGAAAAAAAAATATACTAAGAAGAGCATACATGCTCGTTTACATAATTATTAGGTGGCAAATCCATAATACCCATACATGCTGAAAAATACTAGTACCAGTATTATGTTTACGGCATACATGTAGAATAACTTGTACAGTTGAAGCTGATTCTAGCTGAATATTATTAAAGCAGCAACTTTATGGGTTCAGAAAGTCATGCATTGATAACATAATGCAAGGCCCACAGCAATCTATTGTCATTTTATACCTGCATCAAATACTCATTATATTCTCTTTTTCTTTCCTCATTTAGTTTTCGTCGGATTTCTTCATAGGAGCCAAGGGGCAAAGCCTTCTCGTGATAGGTCTCTTCTTGAATGCTTCTTTGTGCTTTTTCCTACGACAGGCATTCACAGAGAGTTACTTGAAAATGTCTTATCTTAATAAAATACATACTGGTATAGTAGGAGGTCACATTTGCAATACAGTGCTCTCTGTCTCTCATGCTTCTTCTTAAATGTCCCATTATCCCAATCTGAACTGTATCTAATTTCTTTCAAGGTAGGGAATTTTCCATCAAAATCCAACCCTCTGCCATCCCCCTCAAGTTGATATTCACCTTTTCAAAGCCAATGACCAATTAATTCTATTGATATTTTCATCCCATTTTTTAAAAAGTGTCACAAGTTCACAGTTAACATCAAATATAGGCACAGATATGTAATAACGTCACATTGATCAATCACAAGACGACTCAAACAAATGACAATTCTAATGACAGTCTTGCAAATTTCAGAGTAAAATAAGAAGTGTAAACAACCCTTTAAACAAAATTACTTGATGGGCAGTGTCATAGAAAGTGAAAAAAAAAAAATCACAATTTTTAAAACTAACTAATGACAGTGATCCTGATCAGCATGAAATGATTTACTAAAATAATTTGATTGCTCGAGTGGCTTTATGTGGAAGAAGACGAAATAGCTTGAGTGGATGACGATGAAATTTGAACCTTTTTGAACAAAATTTTTCCAAATATATGTTTATGTATACTATTCATTTGAAGGCTTGGCAACCAGAACAATGGATGTTCTAAATCGAAGAGCAACATGATTGGCCATATCAAGTTGTGGCAACAGTATTGTCTTTTCTCTTTCAAAATTACATTTGTGTGGCAGTATTAGTTCTTTTTTTTTTTTTTTATTAGGCCAATGACTTATACTTTTATGAAAAAAATATATATGACCCAGACAAGACATGTGATATGAATATCTCTTATTCAATCCATGAATTAGACATATGTTGTTCTGCTTGCCAACCCTTGATATACATATATCATATAATTAGTTCTCCAGGGCAGCATTAGTTATTTTCAACTTCATTTCTCCCATCTGAGTATGGAGAAAGTGAGATAAATTAGTATAAAAGAAAACTTAAAGAACCACTGCATCATTTTCAACATATCAAAATGTATGTACAAGGACATGAAATGTGAAAGTTTAACTTTATAAAGCTTAAAACCAAAAATACGGTTTACTTTTGTTCAAAGTTGAAGTTGATGTTCACATTAACATTTCAACGTCAGAATTTATATATCTTTCGGTCTTTAAATTTTGTGTGTGATATATATTATCCACATGACAAATTTCGCATTTCATATCATTGATTTATTGTAACAGTTGTTTTCAACTTGTGTTATAACCTGGAACAAAAATAAATTATCATTTTATTAAAGCTCTGGAATTTCTCATCAACAAAAAACGTAGCTTGGAGAGGTAGAGGCAAAAAGCTGCAAATTGTTTCCTCTACTGAAAAAGACAAAGGGAGGAAGGAACACGCAATGCAGGCTGTATCTTACATGAGATGAACAAATGAATGGCATTAGTTTGCAAAGTGTTGCACACATCTGAAGATATTCGTGAATAAAAATGCAAACTCTGCTACATAAGTTTACCTGGCTTTCTTTAAAATGAGGGATTGTTATCATTCCAAGTACAAATTGCATTAGAGAAAATAAAATCTGTTCAATTGTTCAAATAGCCTTCTAAGATTCTAAAAAAAATAATTTAGAAAAAACAGAATCTTTATACAAAAGATACTAAAGGTTGAAAATGAATCAAGTTTCTCACAACTATTCTTTCTGTTGCTTACAAATTGTATGTGACCTTAAAAATGTTTCATCTTTCAATTGTGCAACTAAATCAATGTAAACAATTCAGCTGTATAATTCCTAATGAACAAATTCTTTCAAGTCGTGAAGAGATACAAACTTTTCTTTTCAAATTCTGACTCAATTTATCCCATGATTTTGTTAGTAGATGAGAGCAGAGCTCACACACTGTAGTGACTTAAGACCTGAGAGACAAAGAATTGCGGCAATTCTTGTGACTTGTACATGTGGTCTAGGCAATCTTTCTTGCGTTGTTCAATGTAATATTTTTGCTTTTCTTCATATTGCCCTAAGGGAAATGGAATTTCCTCTGCAGCTGTTACAGGACTATGCCATTGACGATTAATGAATTTTTGTTCTTCCTTCTTCTGTGAAGGGGAAAGTCAAAGACAGTTATTGTGGAAGGAAAGATTAGCTTATATCATTGAAATTTCTATATGAAGTATACACAACATGTTGAGATAGATTTAAGTGTTAAAAAACCTTCTTAAAGACTAATAATGTGGTTGAGATTTAGTTCTTTATTGAAACTCATTTTCAAACTGATCATTCTTTTAAATTCACAACTAAAAAATTGTTTTAAAATAAGAAACTTATATCACATCTCAAAAATTGAATCCACTTATCATTTCAAAATGTGAGGGGAGGGGGCATGTTACTTAATCAAACCTTAAAGCCAATATAAATCTGATACAAGTCAAAGAATCACACCTGGCAGAAAAATGTCAGTTTAGCTCTTTAAGAAGCTAGTTACCTTTCTAAGAAGATCATTGTACTCCTTATTTCGGATTTCAGTCAATCTTTTACGATAGTCAGCTGATGACCTTTGGGAGCCGGGGTTGTTTTCAGATGCTATGGGATTCTAAGATATTACAGAACATATACAATATTTTTTATTTTTTTAATCTTTAGCATCAGTCTAATATTTAAGGAGGGAAACACCCCAAAAACATTTTGTGATGGAGATACTTCAAAGGCAGAGTGACGATGAAAATAGGAGTAACACACTGCCTTGATTAAAAAGACCAAACTCTTACATGTGTGATCTAATTAAACACATCTTATATTTCCATATATGAAGGAAGCATCTCATCTTAGCAGCATGGAAAATCGCATGTAGTCATTAGAGGTTAAATGATAAAAGTCTGTGCTGGAGTCCAGCCTTAATCCCCCGCTTCATAAGAGCCCCTTTTATCAGAGAATTAAAAAGTTTAGTTTTTTCTTTTGTTTTTTTACTTTGCTTTCATACATGCATGCCTGTAATGGCATGTTAAGAGTAAAATTTCCATTAGAATATCTGGTCCCATCCAATGCAATGTAAAAAAAAGACAGTGTGATAGATTCGCTGTTGGTCTAGTATAAAGCATTCAGGTGTGTTCCTTGCGAAGTGTGAGAGATTTATGACATAAACAAAAATTGTGTGTTTCACTCTGCTACCTCTACGAAAAGAAGCCCATCAACTAAATAGTACTGTTATTAACAGGTGCGCCATTTTGTGTTTCTCTCTTATTGCCCATTCATAGGAATGTGAAACAACAGACATTTAGACCATGGCTGTTCCAAGTCTTCAAAATTTCCCCTCATTCATAGGCCACTTTTTTTAAACATTTGTCTCATCTACTGTTTGTTATCAAATCATAAATTCTCAAAGAGCATTTAATAACTGTTTAGCTCTCTGGAACTTTATGAAAATGAGGTTTAATCTCTGAATGACCCATGGCTTTCAACATACAGACTTTTTTACATGCATAAGCATATCAAGAGATGATATATGGATGATATTGTACAGAGTCCCTGAAAACACAAGAGTAATAATACAGTGACATGGAAAATATTCTCTTAAAATAGAACCTCATGAGACCAGTACATTGCATAAAAACAAAGCGAATATACATGCATTGGGTACAGGAACATCCTCAGGATTTATATTCACAATCATACCTGTTAATCGTCTAATAATGAGCAAAATAAAATGTTATCCATCAATAAGCTGAGCCTAAAAGTAATGCAATGCATAAAGACAAGGCAAGCAACAACAAAGCATCTGTAAAGAGTACAAAATTGTTTAAGATATTATAAATTGTTTATGAAAATCCGATTTTGGAGGATCATCTGGTGCATGGCATCCTGAAGCTATTGCCAAAGAGGATTGCTCCTCGGTGACCAGGAGCAGCTGCAGTATTTACAACAACAAAAAAACTCTGAAAGGAGAGACATTTTCATCACCTTATTTTTCTTCCACAGCCAAGGGCAATAAATAATTCATTTGACTTCCTGTTTTACAGACAGGACAAAGAAGGATTGTCAGAAAAGAAGAAGAGATAATAAAATATATTTGAAATAAATGTTCATTCACTAAATGACACATTCAGAGTTAATTGGGTATTCATTCATGGAAAATAGGATATTGAGGTTAACAGAGCAATGAAAAATGTTAACAAAAGAACAGTTTCTAAACATACGTGGAATGAAGTCTATATTATAGATACATATCACAACCTACACTATAAGAAAACGAAAATCGCTGCTGTTATCTGTGCAAACATCAAATTTGCCTCATTTCGGCAAAGGTACTAGCAAAGGCATTGATTCATCTCTTAAGGAGTTACATCTTTTTGAATGACTGAAGGTTTGTCTTATCGTGTATGTCGGTGAATGTTTTTCAATGAAAATTTGAGTCTATACACCACATTTGTAAGGCAGCATGTGTAATGTGATGAAAGATTCTTTGAACAGATAACTGCATTTTCATTTCCTTTCAAGAGAAGTATTGGATATGGATGTGCTATGCTTTAACCATAAAATATGGAGGTGAGCCAAAAGCTTTGAATCTTCGTCCCAAGTACAAAGTTTTTTTTATGTAGCTAGCAACTTACAGCTTCCCATTTTTTGCGATATTCAGAAGCATCTTTTTGGGCTTCTGCAATCGTCTGATTGATGTTCTTTTCAGTGTCAGAAATGTTCTGTTTGTTGATGGGAAGAAATTCATTAAGATCCTCCAGGAGATTGTGTTAGAGACACATAAAACAATTTTTTTTTTATTACTGTACTATAATTTAAAATTGTTTTCAACTCAGACTTCACTATCCTTCTTTTAAACACCTTACATGAAGCCAAAGATGGATCTGTCCACATCCTCATTGATTCTTTATCTAGAAGTTAAATATGACTTCGTAAAATCACAATTTCCGAACAAAAAAATCCATGAGTTTTTTTTATCAGGTTTCTTTGTCAGGAAATTATGATGAATATCTTGATATGATATAAATGAAAGGGAGGGGGAGGGGGGATTCAATTTCACAATATAAACCCTGAATGTATCAATGGTCTGACCTTACTTGATGACTATTAATTTGTTTACTTAAAAAAAAAGTACAAAACTATTGACAATCATATCCATTTTCTTATCTCAGAGCAGAGTGAACTTAACACTGACACTGGGGCCGAAATTACCCTGATATTTTTCAACAGAGGTTGTATAAAAGTTGATTTTGTTGAGAAAATCTATGTACCCTTGCTTTGTTTTCCTCTTTCCATTGCATTTTGTAATTGTTCTTATCATCATCTGAGAATAGGCCAGTGTTCAAGTTTTGAAGATTACGCCTCCTTGGTGTAAAATCTTCTTCCACTTTCTCCCCAGCAATTTTCTCAACAATGCTGTCAGTATTCAGCTGCTCTCTTTGTGTCATCTTTCCTGCCTGCAGTTTTGGTACCTGTAGCAAAAAGGACACACAAACAAACAGTTGCAAAATGATAATTTGAAAAAGAGCCAACAAAATATCTCTGATCAACAGGCACACCTAGTACCTACAGAAAAAAATGGTCCGTGAAAGAAAATATCCTTTTACTTTTTTAGAATACAAAAGAAAACTAGACTTTCTCTTACAAAATTACATGTTACATCAATAGAGGGGTTTCACACTTGCAACAGATCATGTTATAAATCTACATTAGAGCTTTTACATAGCACTTAATTCACTATGTGATCAAAGTGCTGTACAAGTGTTCCTGACAGGGCTTTTCTGACCAAATAACTTCTGAACCTATGTGGACTATATAGAGGTGCAAACAATTTACAAGCGCACTTGCTCTGGCATACTGACAAGATCCTCCTCTGCCTGTTGACAGGTACTCAATAATAACTGAGTGGGGTCAGGAAATGTCTGTAAATAGCCCTTCCCAGGGACTAAAAAAAGCCACAGAAGGATTTGAACTCAGAACCTCACATTCACAAGTCAAATGCCTGACTCCACAGACACATTGTTTACAAAGATTCCTGTTTTCTATTACACTTTATATAAGTGAATAATTTATTAAAAAGAAAACAAACCTTCAAACAACATGACCACTAGGCCCACATAATTCAATAAATGCATATTTGATGATTCAACTTGGAGCATACATTATCAAAAACCACGTGCTTTTTACAATAAAAAAAAACAAACAACAACATGAATAAACAAATTCTTAAACAAATTCAAAGATACAAAGTAACTGTGAAAATTGGAGAATCTGTAAGAAAATCCTTATGAATACATTCACAACTTTATTTTACACTGATTATGAATCTATCTCACCATATCCTTTATGTGAATGAAGGCAAAATAAGAATGCAATAACAGTTGATGTGAAGGTAAAAGAATATTTCACTATTTTCACAAAGTATTCCTCCCTTTCAAGCTTTCCTGTGAACTGCTGCTATACTCAGTTCTCTCTCTTATAGATGTGAAGCTGTGAATAGTTCATGCTGTGACAGTCTGATCCACTTTATTGATTTATTGGATCGTCACCTTTCAAGCTCTCCTAGCCTGATGGTCTTCCTCATTCTATTAAATGAGGCTTTAGAGACCAGCCTCTCGGGTTACCAACAATAATATTTGTTCAATACATGGCAACAGCCACTCCTTCTTTGAACATTAGCATGCATACTTTCATTCATATCAGACAATTTAATTAATTTATAATTTTACATAAAACTGAAGTGACATTAATATGGTGCTTTAAGAAAATGTTGTAGTTTGCTGTTAAAATTCTGTTGTTTGTTTTTTGTTTGCAATTGTTTCTAGTGCAAAACTCCCTTTTTCAAACCATCCCATTGGCTTCCTTGTTAGAATAATAATCAAAAGATATTTAACATTTGCCTAAAAAGGAAAGAATATTTACAAATCATTTTTTTTGGTATGAGATCAATTCTATAAAGCAAATAATAAAAATCTTAAGAGTAAGACTCAATTGTAAATTTCAAACTGCAATATTTCTGATAACATGACACTGGATAATTTTTACCGCTTCCACCAGCGTGGACAAGGAGTCCAATGTTTTTGTAAGTTACCCTTAACGACGAACCTAATGAATATTTGATAGTGAACCACACATACGATGGTGAAAGGGCTTTCAATGCTTGGCCATTACTTCCAGATCAATAACGTTGGCAATCAAAGCAATTGACAGTGAGCCATCATCCTTTTGTTCTGCTTTGGCATTATGGTCTCACAAGCAAAAGAAACTTAAAACCTAGACTTTCATATTTTACTTTCAATGACATCATATCCATAATGTGGAGAGAAAGTTTTAAAGTTTTTTTTTTTATTCATATGCCATTCAAAGAGTTATGGAGTATTTATCCCCTTACAGAGTTCATAAATTACTCAGCTGAAAAGCAAATGGCAGCTTTTAGACATTAATAGGTTCGAAAAACATTTGTTCAATTAAGAAAATCAGATTGGAGCAGGAATTTTATTTGTGAAAGTGCTAATTTATTTGCTTTAAAGTACAACTGATATTTTGTTTACAGGGCTTATCGAAGCGGACTGAGGCCATATGCTCTGTAACATAAGGCAATGAATAATCCAAGTCATCTTAATTCCAGATATATTAATATGACTAAAAGAAGAATCTAAAAAAACAGTTTCATGTTTGATATTGCAATAGTAGTAACAACAAAGAACAAACAGAGCACTACGATATGGATTTGAGGGAGGGCAAATTAAAAGGTGAGACACACATTATATGGCTGGTTGATGGGTGAACAAATCACATCAATATTTTCTGAGATAAGGACTCAAATTTCTTCTTGAAAATCAGATTTCTCAACCAAAGAGATAATGAAGTGGCAAGTTGGGATGGAAATCGTAGAAAAGTGGTTCCTAGCTTGAAGAATCAAATATCTCTGTAAACTAAAGACAATGTAAAATATTGCATGAACACACATTCTTTGACTTCTGCCCAAAAGCCTATTGTATATCAAATCCTCATATGTATTTCAAAAATATCTCATGAAACTACAAAATGACTGAACTCAAATGAAAATTCTCGTTTTCTCGTACCATGGTGGGTTTTTTGACTCCAATCACATTTGTCTTTTGCTTTTATTTGGAGATTAAATCACTTTACAACAATTTATGCCTAAAATAATCATACCAATATTCAAGAATTTATAATCCTTAAACACTTCAAATTCTCTTTCATTTTTCTCAAACCGATTAAAAAGAAACAGTGACAAACTGAAGTGAAGTCTTTGGGCAACTTCTGATGCTTACAGATCTTTGGAGCATTGTCCCTTATTGAGCTATGTGTTTGGCTCATGGTTTAGTGATTTGATTACTCAAGGTTTAAATGCTTCTTTTCACAGTTCAACATTGCTCTCCTTAAAACTACAGTATGCTTTCTAAATCTCATTGTTGTATAATGCCCATTGAGGGGTCCATCAAAGGAACGTTCATATTGGATGTTAAAAGCAAAAAGACGTAAAGGTTTTGCAATTTTACCAATTTGATCACATTATTGGAAGTTTCCTGTACAAAACAGAAACTGGGTGGAGTTTTCAACTCATGACCTAGAATCATGAATGCAAAGGTTAGCTCAGTTACGGCTTTATCTTTCTTACCTGATTTTTTCTATGCTCTTCCTTCCATTTTGCCTTATATTCATCTAAAGGTTCATCTCTTTGTACTTTAGCCACAATGTGATCCGTGTCCAGATAGCCACGAGGTGACAATTGAACTGGTGCATCCCATTTTTTACGCTGACCCCCAGGCTGATTTATGGAAGGGTAGATGAAGTCATGAAGATCTCAGTATCTCAAAAATCATTAAAACTATGTCTATTAATTTTCTAAAAATGACAGTGATGATCTTAACTCCTTCAAAGTCATCTTTCTAGAGGGAAGAATATATAAAGGTAATGGGATTATTAATAATCACTACTGATCATTTAACAGAGTCAATACTGTTTTGTTTAGTCCTCTGAATTCAAATATTGCCTCACTATTAAGATTTATATTTTGCTTCGATGATCAAGAATTATTTTGAAGAAAACAAGTCAATAAAGGTGCTTAAGAGTAATATGTCAAACCAATCTTCAAAGAACAAAGAAAAGTGAAGAAATAAAGGTAAAATTAAAAATAAAAGAATGAGAATAATACAAAAAGAACCCAATACAAGAAGTGAAAGAGCCAGACAATGGTAGTAGCAGTCAATGGAAGAGAGATAAGGAAATATGTGTGTGACGAGGAAAATGGTCAAAGTCTATTATTTCCTGCATGGGCCATTGCCAATGCACATATAATTGTTTTTTACTGAGGATTTTCAATTTCATTACCCAAATCAGACAAATCAGTAACATTAGAATGTCATTACCCGGGGAAGTGTTTCTATACTGACAATTCATGAAGATATTAGACGCAGCGCAATCCACACAATGCCTTTTAATTTAAAATTCTATCTGGAACATCTCACAGGATATTACATGCCACTTGAAGGATGGGTAAAGAGACAGAAGCAAATTTGATGCTTCAATAAGATCATACTATCTTAAGGATGATATTTTGCTCTTTGACATACATCAAAGTGATCAGATCTCTTTCTTCTGACATGTTATTTTAGTGACATGCCTCATTTCATTTGATATTTCGGCTTCTGCCAAATTCCTGGTTGCTTCAAAGATTTATGGCAAGGATTCTAAGCTGGATGCCCTTCAGGCAATTTGTGAAACGAGAGATGGGAGCAAGGAATGGGAGGAATTAACTTTGCCTCAGCAGTGGCTATTCAGCCTACTCTTCTATGATTTCCATATGCACAACTTGCACATGGGAACTCCTAGTTTGTCATCTATTTCCAATAATTAGAGGATTAAGCACTAAAATCCCTTCAATCTGAGGATTAATAAGAAGAAAAAAATCTGAAAATTTAATTCTGTCAGAAGCTGGCACTGAGCTGGTTCAAACCTAAACCTTTTTGCTCTCACAGCTTGCATCCTACTACTAAGTAGTAGACCACAGCTCTCAGCTCTTATTTCATTTTACAATGCATGCTGCTCAAATGCACTGGACTGTTGCAAATGAATCATTCCTATAAAGCAGTGCTCCTTTTAAATGACTTTTTAAAAAATCATTTGCAGAATTAGTACCAAAGAATCTCCATGACCAGGACCACCCAGTCTTGGCTGAACTCTCATTCAATAAGCAAGGCCAAAATTAATCCTCACTGTGTCTGGCACATTTCAAGCAGCAGCCTTTCAGATCCCTCAATATCTTCATGGGTGGGCTTGTTGGTCAGTGAACTTGCCATGTATTTATGCAACTGGCCATCCTCCCTTCACATCAGTGGTCTAGTGGTGTGTTCTTTGTCTTCTTTGTCTATGTGAAGATTACAGTAGCTCTTTATGATTAACTCATTAAACTGGCCTTTTAATAGTGCGCTGAAATCCAACTTCCATTTAACAAGTGATGACGTCTTTTGTTGAAGCCAACTCATGGCATAAGCTATCGGACTATGTAAGATTTTCTACCAAATCAATTAAGTGACTCATTGTTTGACAATTTCGCGATTTTTCGTTCCGTTAATTGTAGGCCATTCTGTTTAACCAGTGACAACTCTATAGAGAGAATTCTGCTCCCAAGGCATTGTTCCCTTTAAGCAGCAGTTCCGTTCATGCGTTGTTTGAATACCGATGTGCAATGTGCTTTCATTACATTGTCTTCTATGCATTTTTCAAAGTTTGAGTAGATTTTCCTTCCTGAGATTTATTCATTGAATATATCTGCAAGACAACACATTTTACCACGGCTACCGTCCTTTGATCAATTGATATTTTTTGTAATGAAAAGGAGGAAGAGACATTGACAAAGAGAGAGAGAGTCAAATAATAAACTAATTGCCAAAATATCTTTACTTGTTTAAGAACAGTGTTGTTTCCTCTATCACTAAAATCATCATTGCCGTGGCTTTGATGATTTATCATTACCCATACACAAAAGATGGATGTAAAACTTTTTCTAAATTGGATAGCCAATTGTTAATAGCTTAACTTCAAAAAGGAAGGATCAAAATAATAATGTTAGCCTTAGTTTCAGATGTTCAAAGAAAATGGAAGCATGATATATGCACACATAAAGCCAAAAGCAGCCAAAAGTATAATTTATTTATTCATGTGCACCAAAATGAAATACAGCAGTGACTGCCTAACATCTCGCCCCTTGGGAAAAAAAAAAGAGGAATCTTAGGAGGGTCAGTATCTTAGGCGGACTGCGCAGGAGATACTCATACCGCTCTCAGTGTCATTCAGAAACATACCCAATCAGCAACAAACCCCTAAGGAGGAATGGTCATAATCAAACTTAAAGAAGATGGTTTGCTTTCACCCTGTCAATCACAAGATATGTCTTTACTTTGCCTGTTTTGAATAAACTCCCAAGCAAATGGTGTTTACAGGTTGCTTAAATCTAAAGCGTCATTGTCATTAATCCACTCATTTTAAGCAGTCAATTACCTAACATTTCAATAAAAAATTTTCTCCAATCTATTATGACATAAAGTGAGCATATGCCAATTATACGTCTGTCTACCTGTTGACATCCTCGCACTCCATCGATGCAGAACAATAGCCCATCGATAGATTCCCATGCACAGTCGATGACTGCCCACCATTGGTCTCATTGTTTCGACCAGACACAGGACGGCATCTTTCAGTTGCACCTTGACCAGGTGACACTTACCTGTGCTCAGGTGGCTAGCTACAATCTGCTAATGGTTTTGACCGAGACTAAAAACAAAAGTTAAAAAAAAAATCGTTGACGCTTCGCCTAATTGGTCAAACGACTATCTCAAAAAAGCGGGATCTTAGGTGATGGGGGTGGGATTGTAGGTGGCAAATCTATATAAAAAAGATTCTGTTTCGCAAGAAAATCGGGATCTTCGGCAGAACGGGGTCTTAGGCGGTGGGATGTTAGGCGGTCACTACTGTATAAGCAATATAAGAGGTGATTAGGAAAAAGTTCCTGAACTTCTGTCAATTCATATCAGGAAAGAGTTCCTGAACAAATGCCATTGATATGTGTAAATCAAATATCCTATCGGTATGAAAAACAGTATGACAATGCCCAATAAGAAGAAATTGGCCCCTATGTTATTAAGCCTGACCAATATGGAGGAAGAAGCGTGAGTGAGTGGTCTGGCATCAGTTTTCGTCAAAGGACCCCAAAGAACATTATTCAAGGAACAGTCATTGCACAAGTTTACATCAGCAAGGTTATACGGCCTGTTGTTATTCTTCAGTTGAGATACCAATATCTTCTGTTTCAACATGATAATGCTAGGCCCCATACTGCAAGTGCAACACAGGTTTTCCTGCAACAACACTGTATTGTCACAATCCATCTGAGAGAAGAATTCACTTGACAGTTTAAAGAAAGCCCTTAAAATGTATCTATTCAATTAACATTATTTCTGGTACCAGTTGACCATGTATTGTGCGATGAATTTTGCATAATTTCTTTTTTTCTAAAGACAAAAGGGTAGATCAATTTCAGTTTTCAAAATTACTGATACAACAATGATCAAAAGCAATGTGCCTAATAGCCTTTAAATTTCTCCATATTGTTTGCTATTGTTATGCTGTGACTGATATTTTAATTATCATTGTTTTAAACTTTAATATTTTATGTTGATGGTTGAATATTGCATACATTGTCATTGTTATATACTCATTATATTTTAATGAGTCATTTGTGTATACACTGAATTGAGCTCTTAATATGTCATTGTGAAGC